>JACEIK010011805.1:0-34090 GCA_018107945.1 Datura stramonium | reverse complement strand
CACTGGATTTTTTCTAGTAAGGTTTTAACGAGGCACATTATCTATCAAATAGACATCCAAGGGGGAGTGTTATAAATATATTTTCTATTTATGGTGAATGACTATTTCTTAGAAGGAAAGTTAGGGTTTGTAACTTTGTTACCAAGTAAGTTTTCCCCTATAAATGAAGGGTTTTTTCATTCATTGTATTTCATCTCATTAAGAGAAATAAGAACTTCTCTTCTTCTCTCTTTATCTACAATATTCTTGTTCTTTCTTTATTATTTTATAACAATATTAAATATTTTTATAAACTGATCTTTTTATTTAACCACTAACATTTTTTAAATATTTGAAAAATAGTTAGAAATTGATAATACATTTTTTTTTTGGAAATAATTTTTATTTTTATGAAGTCGTATTAAATGAAGGAGTTTTTCATTCATTGTATTTATCCCATTAAGAAAAATAAGAACTTCTCTTCTTCTTCTTTCTCTACATATTCTTGTTCTTTCTTTATTATTTTAATAATCAAGTTCATTAAATTAAATTAAAAAATTATAATATTTCATAAATTATTACCAAACATAATTAAGTTTCTTCTTTCACTTTTGATTACAATTTAATTTTTCGTTACTTGACAAAGATTAATGTAATTTTTGGCCTTGTATTGGTTGGTGTTGCATACTTTTCTTCACGACAATCAAGTTTTGATTTGAAATTACCAATTATAATTCATATGAGTATTTTTATTGATGACTATATTAAAATTACAATTGAAAAAAAAAAAAAAATAATTAATATTTAGGTTGAAAGATGGATGCGTATAATTTATTCTTTTTAAGGAGATTTAGGCTCGACACTGCGTAAACTTCACCAATCTAGTAGTAATACTTTGATTTGTCCCCTTCGCATACAACAACCTAACAATGCAGTATAACTCAAACAAATTCGAATTAGTTGAAGAGTTCAAAACTCAACCAAAAGAACACTTTAACATAAAATTACTCTTTTTTTTTTATAGTGAATTAGTCGAAGACTTAGAATATTTTTCTCTGTCTCAACTCTCTCTTTCACTACACTAACCTCAATATATGAACATAATACAATACCTCATCCTTTCTCATTTTTTTCATTTCCACAATACAAGATAAAACCACATAATTTATAGGTGAAGAATTCTTCCTTGTATTGAATTGGAAGAATGTGGGATAATATCAGGTAAGTTACGGAGGCTTATGACTTATAGTTTACGTGAGTGTTACAAATTACAACAGGTAGAATAATGAGCGAATAATGACATAGTGTTTATGGGAAAAATAATGTCCCTGTTCATAAAATAAATGTGAGAAATAAAATATTACCAAAACACTATAATATAACATTTATAATATTATTAAAATATCCAAAATTTCAACGCTTTATTACCCTTCTGAACTTATATTATTTACAATTTAAATTATAAGAGAGTTCTATTATACCCTTAAACTTAAATTTTTCATATTATTTATACTCCTTAAGTTATTTTGATTTAGTTTTTGGTGGATTTTTGGTTTAGTTTTTGGTGCAATTTTCTTCCTTTGATTCAATGATATGCACAAGAACAAAACTTGCAAATTTTATACTGATAAATGAAAAAAAGCTCGTGGTAAAATATCAACTTTACAAGTATGACAATTTCATAAAATGAAGAAAACACGCAAAGTATCAAGAAAATTTTATAAATATCAAAATGAGTGATGCAGCCTTTCAAGCCGGGAATTGAAATTATAAGATCTATTTATCTTTTTAGAAGACGTATGCCGCCACTGACTCGAACCAGATGCATTAGCACCGGCTTTCCTAAGATAGATACAAAATCACGAAAAGCGCACATAGATGTGCACAACATCATTTTAATAAACACAACAAGTTAAACACAAAGATCAATGTACTTTAACACTAAAATTCAGGAAAATAATAGGATTCTTGCATAATGCGTAAATATAATAAAACCCTAATATAATTTAGATGTATAATTTATATTTTTATCATAACACAAAAGGAGTATTATTATACCTTATCCCATCTTTTTATATGGGCAAAGAAGAATTGTTATATGGAAAGAAATAATTCAAAGGAAAAAGAAAATCATGAAAATAATATTGTGACAAAGATTAATGCAGATGCTAAATTCATATATTTAGATGTGAAGTTAGGGTTTGCAAAGCCTAACTTTATAGCAAATATATATTTGTAAAGGAACGAATAGGAAAAGCACAAGTATCCCTATACTTATGATTAAATTTTTATTTTTACGGGAACTCTATTATTTTGTTAATTTTTTTGTTTGTATTTCTTTATATTTTATGTACCGACGTACGCCACAATTCAAATAAGCTAGTTATGGTGATATACACGCGCCGCCATGTGTATATTTTGTTTAAATTTTTATTTTTTTTTTCAATTTTTATTCTCATTTTATGCTTTTTTTTTTCTTTGTTTTTTTCCTATTATTTTTGTTTATTTATGAATTTTTAACATTTAATTATAATTAAAAAATTTAATTTCAAATTTTTTTATTTTTTTTGTTTTTTAAATTTTATATTTTAATGCTTTGATGTTTTTTTTATGAGAAAGTATTATTATTGTATGTTTAAATAACTTAATATTTGATTCTTAAATAAATATTAAACACATATTAGAAAACAAAAAAATATGATAAGAGAAGTCTGCTAAATTCTAATTGTTTATCAAAGAGGGAAATAAAGCTATGAGTTCTGTTACTACAACTGGTACCAAGAGACTGTTTTATTATTAGATTCTCAACACATATTTTTTATAATATTCAATAATTTTTTTAATATAATACTGAATTTACACAAAAATTACTGAATTTCAAAAATTCTCGTTCAAACCCCTAAACAGTTTGATTTTTATGCTAATAACGTATAAGACAATAAGAGTGAGGAATTATAATATAAAAATGATCAAAATACATAAGCCCATCCTTTTTTTCTTTTTTTCGCTAAAAATATAATGTTTATTGGGAACCAAAATGTTGTGTCTACACTTTGTTCATTGTTTTGTCACATTATTCACGTGTAAATTACACGCACTCCATTTTTATTGATTGGTTATTGGGTAGTGTTTAATTGACACAATTTTAACTAAGGTTGAGTGTTAATCAGAACAAACCTCACTTGAAGTATCGAAATATAAAATCAAGACGATTATTTACTGACACTTGTTTGTATAGTTGTTATTATTATTCATAATATTTAATATATTATATTATATTTTATTATGTTGTATTGTACCGTATCATGTTATATTAGTTTAATGAATATAATATTTAGATAGATTATATTATTTTTTATCGCTACATAACGTTAAACACATTAACTAAATGATAACCTGTATAGTATTAAGAATTTATTTATAAAAATATAAAAAATAAAATAAAAGAGAATTATTAAATAATAAATAAAGAGAAAATAAAATCAACCAAAAGGACCTTTTGCTCTCCAGAATTGCTTCTCTGGTCTCGCCCTCAGACCTGAGCAAAGAAGAAGAGCTGGAAAATGGAGGTTGCTAAAGGAGGTGTGGTGAAGCAATATTATTGCTAGCCAAGTTCAAAGATGGGATCCCACCTGACCAAATTGATCAATTGATTAAGCAGTATGCCAATCTTGTCAATCTCATTGAACCCATGAAGGCTTTTCATTGGTACCCCTTTCTTCTCTCCTCCAGAAATCTTCAATGCTTCTGTGTTGTTCAACCCCTTTCCTTCCCTTCGTTTTTTCCGTTATCTGTGGATGATTTCTCTTAGTTGAGTATTCGAGCAACCTTTATGCGGGGTGTGATTTTTAGGTTCAATGTTGGACATTCTTGTCTGTATCATTGTGAGTACAAAAGAAGAACTTTGACATTCTTGGTTTTCTTTAGTGTGTATCATTTGGCAAGTTGAGCCTCAGGGGCCTTTGGAAAACAACCTCTGTACCTCCCGAGGGTGTGTGTGAAGGGTGGGGTTAAGGCATGCAAACACCTATCCTCCCCAGACCCCACATTGAGGGATTACATTGGGTATGTTGTTGTTGTAGTATCATTTGGTAAGTTATGATGGTCAAATCTGATTAAAGAAAATAATTTTCTAGATCTGTTGAAGTTAGCTGATTGGGATATAGATCAGAGAAGTACTTTAAATGTATAGATCAATGTTGGTGATAACATTTGCTGCAAGTCATAACACAATTATTGCCCGTAATTAGGCTATGACTTGTTAGATGGAGCATTGACTGGAGATGTCAGGCTAGTAAAGGGCTACATCTAAAATGATCGTTAAGGTTGCGCACCATTCATATCGTATAATTGCTTCTTTATGGCTTCTAACATACATAACTTCCTTGGGTGTTTCCGAAGTGGTTACATCTATTAGAGGTTTCATCACCTGCAACAGACATACTTATACTTAAAGCCAACAAAAGGTGATTACTGATAAACAAAGTCCTCATCAATCACACCAACTTATACAATGTGCTGCCTGCTTTCTCTCAGACACTACTGGATTATGTGGTGGTCAGCATTCCTAGGTGCTCCTCCTTTCCCCCTATAAGCTTCCTAGAAATGTGAAAGTTCCACCCTAGTTTGTTTCCACTATATGTCTTTATGCTTCTTCTCATTTATGTCTACTATACCTAACCCAATTCTCATGTGCAACAATGCATCCCCTTGCTCGCCAGGGAAGAAAAGAAGTTGCATTTGGTATGGAGGAAAATGGTTTTCATGTAAAATGTTTGTTCGGAAATGTTCTATTGTGGAATATCATTTCTCTGATCATTTTATGTGTGTGGTTAGGTAAAGAAGTAGGTGATAGATTGAGATGCCTTCTATTAAATTAGATATTTTGAAGCACAATGACTGTTTTCTTTGTGCCTACCTTAACTTGTTAAGGATTTATTATTTCCAGTATCTTGATATTGAAGATGCCATCATCCTCCGGACGAGTTCTTCCTTGCTAGTAGTGTGAAATCTTGAGAACATTTCTGACATCCTTTTCCCTTCTCATCTGGCACCCAAAAACACTGTCTAGAAAAAAAGAATATCCATTAGTTTGTTTGTCATTGGCGCTGAGAACATCTAATTGTTAGATCACGCTTGATGAAGATACCATGGAAGTAGTAACTTCTGAAATCCAAAAGGAGCCCTAGAGTTCTGAATTTCCCACTATGGAGTTGGGGTGGTGGTGGTGTGCAGATGGTAGTATAAGATTGACATACAGAGTTCACATATGATCATTACTAAATGTGCACAATGTTAAAACAAAATAAACAAATGCATTCCTGAAATTCAGATTATAAATGTTTTGATTTTGGTAGTTCCCTCAATATGATTTTTGCAAAACCCCTTTTTTGTCTTTGTGATGCTTTTGAGAAGTTAATTTTACATGCTTACAATCGCTGTAATAGCTAAAGTTGAGACTTTGTCGCTAGTTAATGGTGGTGTTCTTTTTTGTCGCTCAATTGGGCTAAACCACTCACTGCAGTCTTTCAACAACAACATACCTTTGTAATCCAACAAGTGGGGCCTGGGGTGGGTGGTGTGTACGCAACCTTACCCCTACCTTATGAAGGTAGAGTGGTTGTTTCGTGTATTCTTAGCTCAAGAGAAACATATCAAAAATCAATTTAAAAAAGAAATATTAAAAAGGAAAACATAGAAAATAATGGGGAAGGAACAATAACAATAATGTATAATATCCTAGGTTGCTCAAAACTCTGGTGCGGTTGTCCGATACGAGTGTGGGAAAAGGTTGGATTCTTAGGTCCCCGTCTCTCGTATATTCTAAGTAACTCGTGCATGATCTAAATTTTAGAAGCGGACGATTCAGTACGAACACAAGCATTCCAGTAGAAAAATATTTTGATCAATAGGAGAATCCAAAAGGAGATAAAAGGAAAAGGATTGACATAGAAATTTTTATAAAGCTATTTCATTTTTCTCATTTTCACCTTAGCTTTTGTTTTTATTATAGATTTCATAGGTATTTCTGAATTTATCTGTTTGTTTCACAAATTACCCAATATCTATGACCAAATCCCGAACGATCTCACAATATTCCATGTCCTGTCGACATGGGTGCGACACAAAAAGTGAAGAGTTTGAGCAACTTAGAATAATATGATACCAAAGAAAAGGAAACAAGTAATAATAACCAAAAATAAGATAGTAGGAGAATATATATATATAACCGCTTCCATGACCTTTTTTAGAAAGTCCGTATAACTTCAAAAATGACCATAATCCGACCTACATATCCTACTATCTAGGGTCATGTCCTTGGTAAGTCAGGTGTGCCATGTCCTGTCTAATTACCTCTTCTTAATACTTCTTCGACCTATTCTCTCCTTCTCCTGCACTCCATCGTAGTCAACCTCTTACACCTCCTCACCGGGGCATCTGCGGCATCTCCTCTTCACATGTTCGAACCATCTCGCTTTTGCTTTCCTCATTTTGTCCACTACCATCTCCTCACTAAGGCATCTCGTGCATCTCCTCTGACATGCTCGAACCATTTGAGTCTCGCCTCCCTTATCTTGTCTACCACAAAGGCCACTCCCACCTTGTCTTGAATATCTTCGTTCCTAATCCTATCTTGGCCCTAGTATGTCCACACATCCAAAAGCCTTTGCAAAGTCCAAAAGCGAAACTCCTCCTTCGTTTCTATCCCCAAAATCAAAATTGTCATGTACATCATCATTTATCCTTGAAGTTGTCCTGATGTGGTCATTGAAATCTCTCCTATGAATAGTTTCTGGCTTATGATACCTCCTTAAACTTCGTCCAAACCCTTCTAAAACCACTTCTTAACCTCTTCATCCAAGCTCGCTTGTGGTGCGTATGCACCACTACCCTCCTAATCTTTATCACTAGCTCCCCGAGTTCACTATCTAGAAAGATGCCTATTCCATTCCTATTCGAGCCTCCCGAGTACCACAATTTAAAACTCCATCTACGTTAGCCTTTAGTTCCCATCCATTTGGTCTCCGGACACAACCATATTGATCTCCACTTGTGAATCTTCACCAACTTTATAGACTTACCTCACAAAGTACCTATATTCCAAGACCCAACTCTAGCCTATCAACTTGTTTTTCACCCTTGAGCCCCGCCCCCCAGCCCCACCCGAGGACATGTCCTTACTCTACTATCATTAACCAAAGCTACAATAATCTATAAACTGCTACAATGAAGGTTTACTAAACTAACACTATGACAGCAAAGGGTGTAAAATAAATTAATGAAACCTACACTTAAAAGGCACTAATAAAGAATAAAGATTGGTGAACAGGATAATAATAGAGTGAACAGGAAGAAACAATGCGAAAGCTACTAAAACACGCGTTTGTAATAAACTAAGGCTTACAATGCAAATGCTTGCTTGCTCTCAAGTTCAATGAAAATAGACAAACGCCGTCCTCCCTGTTGACTAGCCCATTATTGGAAAAAGTTTTTATTGTTTCATTCTCTGGCCATCTCCAAAAGAAAAAATTGCCGTGAAATGTATATTCATAGTTCCTGACATTTGTCCGAGACTTCAAATCTCTTAGACTATGATGCTAGGAATTGGAGTTATTGCAGCTTGCAAAACAGATCAGATCTGCTCCTGACTAGTTATACAAGTTGCTGTAGCAAATGGATTCACCCTCCAGCCACAAATGTTGGGGAGAGGAATATGGATAGAAATGGCATGGTGCAAGGCAAAGTGTGAACTTCTCCCTCCACAGTTTTAACCCCCCTGCCCTGCTCCATTTAACTTTTCCTATTTGCAACAAGTCGCACATACCTGCCTGCCTAAACCCCTTAACTTTTCTGTGTTCCTCTTTTGTCGCCCATCTAATCAACATTTCTGCCCATTCAACACATTTTTTCGTGCTTAGCAATAACATATTTGTCATTTTAACTTTATTGGTAGCTATGTAAATATGGGACTGGTCTATTTCTGCTTCTGTAGTTTCCAATATTTATTTCTAAAGCGACAATTCTTATTTGGTTCACAAAATCTTAACCTTACACCTAATTTGTCACATTCCTTAATAAGTATAAAAGTTGCAATGTAAACAGCAAAAAATTGGGTGAGTATCATAGTATCGAGTGTAAAAGTTGTATCTTTTGTGACAATGCCTTCTATTGCTATGGAAATTAAAAGAGCTGCCCGATATAATTAGCTTGATTGTAATCAAATATTTTGGTACAGGGGTCAACTAGTAAGATTTGGGCTTTACTGATATAATTTGGGGTGATAACCTTCCTTCTGAGACAAACTTGATTAAGAAAACTTAAGTTAGACAAAGTATAGCCGTAGTCACCTGGCGTCACATTTCCACTCTCAATGCAATAAGGCAGTCTAGTTATAAGGATATGCAGAGGCCTACTTGCTGCATTTGCATTTGAATAGATTGTCCTGTTGAAACAAACTCAATTCTGATTGATATATGCTTATTGGAAAGGAACATGGAAGTAATACTTGTCTTGCTTTCTGGTGGCAAAGCCTGAGGCTTTACAAAGTCTAGGAACTTGAGGCAAAAAGGAAATTTCGAGGTATTGGAATGGTCGCCTTGAGACACTTGATAACGACTATTGCCAGTTCTCATGATCTCAACTGAGTGGGAATATAGTTTCTTTGTCTTGGAAGTTCATACAAACTATTGAAATGTAATTTGTTTGTCATTATTGCAGGGGTGAGAATGTGAGCATAGAGAACCTCCACCAAGGTTTCACTCATGTCTGAGTCAACGTTCGACAGTACGGAAGGTGTTGCAGAGTATGTAGACTCGGGCTCATGTTGAATATGCAAATACATTGCTTCCTCTGCTGGAGAAAGTCCTTGTCGTCGACTACAAACCAGAGAAAGTCAGTCCCTAAACTGGGCTCCGCAAATGGATGCACTTAGTAATACGTATATCAGTTTTTACTTTGCTGTACCGAAACCAGGGCAAGAATGACAACTTTTCTAAAGGGTGTGTGAGTGTCTGTTTGTTTGAAACTATTTGATAGCCGCTAAGGCGAGTAACTTATGGTCAGCTCGAGCTGTTTAAACTCGTTTGCCAATCTCGAGAGAGAGAACGATCTTGTTTCTTCTCTTCCCGGGGTGAATGAAGATGAACATCATATAAGTGCATTAATAAACTCAGATTGGTGTTCCCGTTCCTCCTTTTGACATAGAAGGGAGCAAATTCATCCTTCATTTTGCAGTCATTTGTTGGGTCATGACCTTTACTATTATCTGTAAACTGAAATACTTGAGATATATAATTAGACCTGTTAATGCAAGAACTACAACAAAGGACCAACATCCCCTGTAAAATATCAAATAATCATTCATACATAGCATAATCCAAAGGAACCACTTAAAATCTTTACTGAACTATGACTGGCCATCATTAGCAAATAATTATACTTGAGCTTGATGCTCGAAACATAAGGGATTAGCTCAAGGAGTACAAAAGTAAAATGGCAAAGGACTCATGCAAAGAGAAGTGTTATAAGTTTTGAATAGGGAAGACGGTGGGATTCCAAAGAAGGAGAAATGTTATAAGCTTTGAATGAAGTCCCGGTTAACGGCAGCAGTAACTAACTGACCTAAGTTAGCGAAATTTCTTGTCGCATAAGTAAAAACCTGCGCAAATATTGCAAGGACTATCCCACTATAACCGACACGGACCCGGTGAAATTGAAATTCTCCATGAAGATGTAGCACCAACGGCCAGAGGTAAGACCCCGTGTGCCTTAATTATAGTTTCACAATATGCTGCTTTTCAGGTCTAATAGTTTGATATCCGGAGTTTATTGGCCCGACTAATTTGGATTTAAACCTGTTAGATCCACTAAAGGAGATAAATAGCTACGTGACACTATATATTCATTGCGACAATCCATATTAACAATTGAAGGACAAGGAACAAGGAAAAATATGCAAATGGCTAATAACATATTAAACTCACATGTCTATAGTTTGATGCCACGAGATTGCCTGACTGCAGAGTCACAAAACAAGGAGATTCAACAAGAAAATTGCCAAAATATAACGTAGCAATGCACATTGTCACAATGGGTAAAAAGGGTACTGAGAATAATTGCATAACGTGAAAAATTAATCATGGGTATTTGGTTATACAAATACTATAACAACATTACCAAGTCTTGTTTTATCAAGTTAAAAGTGGAAATTACTTGGCATTTAAACTCGACATGCAGCTCGTATCTTTATTACAGAAATGAATATGCAGAAGAGAACATTAACTTTAAGTACCAAATTAAGAGGAAGGGGAAGGAAACTTCAGTTCAAGATATACTTGAGGGGTGATATAGTAATAGAAAATCTGCTCCCAAGTATTCAAGATACTCGAAGGAAAAACGAAAACAATGATGTGACATTATCTCTATATGTGGATGGGCTTGTCATAAGTGGCCATGGCTGCTTCTTTCAGAGCCTCACTCATTGTTGGATGTGCATGGCATGTACGAGCAATGTCCTCACTTGATGCTCCATAATGCAGAGCCAGGACTGCTTCGTGAATAAGCTCCCCTGCGTTGGGTGACATAATATGGACGCCCAAGATTTTGTCGGTCTCCTTCTCAGCAAGTATCTTTACAATTTCTTCAGCACGTCACTGCCTTAGCTTCTGCTGCTTGCAAGGAAAGGAAATTTGCTCACGATAATCAACTCCAAGTGCCTTAACCTGTTCTTCAGTTTTCCCAACAGAAGCCACCTCTGGGTGAGTGTAAACAACACCAGGAACCAAATCGTAGTCCACATGACCCTCCTTGCCTGCAATGAATTCCACACAAGCAACGCCATCCTCCTCTGCCTTGTGAGCCAGCATTGGCCCAGGAATGACATCACAATTGCATATACCCGGGACATTACTGGCAAAACGTTCATTGACTAAGATTCTACCAGCTCAAGTCAGTTTCAACACCTATCTTGTCCAATCCAAGCCCTGAAGTGAATGGAACCCTACCAGCAGAAACAAGAACAACATCAGCCTCAAGAGTAGTTTGATCGCCACCAGCTGAAGGTTCAAGGGTCAACTTCACACCATCGCCAACAGTGTCAACTGACACCACCTTAGTTTTAAGCATGAATTTCATCTTTGCTTCTCAAGAGAACGTTGGAATTGCTTATGCACTTCACCATCCATGGTTGGAACAATTTCAGATGCAAATTCAACAACAGTAACCTCTGAGCCAAGGCGGCCCCAGACAGATCCCATTTCGAGGCCTATGTACCCAGCACCACACAACCAGTTTTTTTGGAACTTCAGTCAAAGCTAAAGCTCCAGTAGATGATACAATTCTCTTCTCATCAATGGTTAACCCAGGTAGACTTTTTTTGACATCAGAACCAGTCGCAATTATAATATTCTTCCCCTTAACAGTATTACCACCTTCCAAGGTGTCAACAGAAACTTCAGAAGGGGAGAGGAATTTACCATAGCCCTTAACATAGTTCACTTTGTTCTTTTTAAATAGACCCTCAATACCTCGGGTTAAGCCAGCCACAGCCTGTTTTTCTGGGCCATCATGGCAGGAAGATCTACCTCAACAGAAGAGAACTTCACACCATGATGAGCAAATGAATGTTGAGCTTCATGGTACATGTGGGAGGAATGAAGAAGTGCCTATGCATAGTAAACATGAAGAATTAGACCTCATGCTGAGTACAGAGCTCCAAGTGCACATCAACAAGAAAGACAGGCATAAACTCAGTACTCCACTCTGCAACTATACTTTAAGAGTACCATTGTTAATTGACTATGCAGAAGAATGAACTTAAGTGCATGATGTCACGTGAACAGAATATCAATTAGCAAATTACTAGAGCAGAACTCGATAGTTGAGGGTTATTACAAGATAAGTTGAGGTGATAAGATAAATATGCACCCTACGGACACCAGTGCATCAGAGGTAGGGACTCGGAGCAAGTCTAGGGTCTTGCAGGATCAGCGTCAGTAGCTGGCCTCTTTAGGTTCATTTGCTTTAGCTTGAGTGCTTTTTCGGCCAATCGTCGGAATGTGTATGAGACCATAAGGGCTCAATAACATCTCAATAGCACCTTTGTCTAAAGCTTCGAAGGTGACTTGTAAGCTAGGAATAGGTTAGAGACCAATCGAAATGGCCTCTCAGGGAAGTTATGTCTTTAGATTCACAACAGGAGAACCCTCAGGCATGTCCCATTCTAAGGGCTTCAAAGAAACTGGGTTAGCCATATGGGGAAAGTTGGGCATATATACCTCAGTGCAAAATATCAAGTAAGCTATATATCTTGCTAAGCAGCCAAACCAAGGAAAGAATCCACAACCACGAGAAAACGTATTTAACCTTCACAACTTTTAACGAAAAATAGAAGAAAGGAAAACCCCACTAAATATTTATGTAGAAAACTTTCACAAAGAGTTATATCTATATCAAGATAGTATGCCTCATTTATGGCAGATTGGGCCATCCTGAACTTTGGTCTTTAACTAACTTCAGTAAAACTATAGGAAGAACTGGATAATTTTGAAGTTTAAATTCAGAAAAGAAGGAAGAAGAAGTTGAAGAAGAAAAAAAAAAGAAAGAAGCAGGTTCCTATAGTTGTATAGGTAAGCTACAAGTCAACTCATCAATAGGAAATCAGAATTTCCAGTCCCCTTCCAGTAATTTCCCGCAACTGACTTCTGCTTCTATAGCATATTCGAAAAGAACATATCACTCTCATCAACTAATATAATGTGACTGTTGATTATGCCAGGTATCTTTACTTCTATATGTAAGTCACAGATTAACTCATCAATGGAAATTGGAATGTCTAAAATCCCTTCCAGTAGTTTCTTATAACTGAATTAAGGCCCATACTTTTATTTTACTTCTTAGAGAAAACACCTTCTATTTTGTTTTATTTCACTTCTGGATACTGACTTCTAGTGCAAGTAGAAACAAATCATATTTAGTAAAAAGAACATATCATTCATTATGCAGCATATGTCTGCTATCAACATCTGCGGAGATAATTGCCATTTCCTTTATCTTTATCAACCAAAAAAATATATAATCATCATCTTACAACTGGATATTAAGAAATTACATACAGTATTTTTTGGTCTTTCTTATTTTCTTTTTCTGTGGGGGTGGCTTTGATACTTGATTCAAAATCGCCTTTAGTATTAATGCAAAATTTATCAATACATGAATTAACATACCAAAGACTTTAGTATTAATGCAAAATCACCTAAAAGTGCATTCTTGTACTACCTACACCCCTCTCCAGAATTTCAAAGCAGCTTCAGAGTCTTTTTAAAGAAGTGAACTAAGAATCATTAGAGGCTTGGTATGACAAAGGTCATTTTTTCAAGAATTCTATCTCCAGGTATTTGGTTACCAGGCGGCCAAAGGAATAGATTTCCCATCAAAAGGTGGAAAATGAACCTCGTTTATAGGTGAAAGTCATTTCCTTGTCACTATCTTAATTTCTAACTTCAAACTACTTGCTCCAACAAATATTCAGACAGATTATTCACTAATGCTTCAATAATAAAATATTTCATCATAACACTCTCCGGTTTGCTAATATTATTATTAATCTTTAGTACACATTTTTTTCAGAAAATATTTTAACTCAATAACTGAATGCTGGAAAACATTTTCCCTTAGAAGATTGATTTCCATCACACCAAACACAAATTTTCAATTTGCTCCCAGCTCACATTATAGAATCTGCTATCGATTTATTCAATCCCTAATATATCAAACTGGATACCTGACAAATCTAGTCTGAAATCTAAATCACAAGTTAACAAACTGAATACCGTGGATAACTATTTTTATAGCTCAATATTCAATAGCAGAATACTCTTAATCGACATCATCGTCTTCACATTAACTAAATACATATAACCAAAAACTGAGTTCCCATACATATGCCATACTATCGCAAAATAAACAGAATTACAACAACGAACAATAGCAAAAATCATTAGATCTAAGAAGATTTGAACTTCGTGAAATCAAAAAACCAAAAAGTTAAAATATTTTTAGAAGGAATACAACAACATTGAGACAGGTACCACCAAGGGTACCACGTTTCTCAATACACAGTTTTGACCAAGCTGTGCAGCTTTGATCGCCGCCACATAGCCACCCGTCCACCATAACAACGACGTCGTTCTCATCGGATCCCGAAGCGAAACCTCTACTGACAGAAAATGAATACTTGGATGTGCTGTAGAGATACCTGGATGAAAATATTGTTGAGGCCTTTCGTCTAGCTAAGCTCGCTATCGCCATTTTTTCCGGCGGCTTGAAATTTCTTGTCTCACAATTTGTTGCTTGAGTTTTTATTTTTTTGTTTTTGTAGAAGTATATAGATGTATATATAAAAGAAAATTTTCGTCTGCGGAGTGTGTGCGCTGATTTAATTAAAAATCCGAAAACGAGTGTTCACTCCGTCAAATTTAAATACTATATAATTTTTGCTCTTATTTAATTTATGTGATACATTTCAAATTTTTATTTATTTATAAATTATAATAATTAATATTTAAAAATATAAGATTTTTTTTATTTTTTTTATTTTTTTTATTTTTTTTATTTTTTTTATTTTTTTTATTTTTTTTATTTTTTTTATTTTTTTTATGTATTTTAATTGTCAATTTTTTAAAAATTGTACCTTATGTTAATGACTGTTTTGTTGCGGATGTTACCCATGTTTATAAGTTTTTACCTAATAAATTTTATTTGTATTAATATCTTATATCTGATCAATATATTTAAATAAATATATATAACTTTTAATCAATCATAATTAATTGTAATATAGATATTTCAATTTGTTTAATTATTTAATTATAATAAATTAAATTAATTTAATTAATTTCGTGCGAATAAATATTTACTTCGTGAAGATATTTGATTTGACCAAAAAAAGAGAGAAAGAAAAGATATCATTAAAGTTTTCACTGCTAAAATATCATAGTTTGGTAGCTTGCTTGCACTTGTTTATTTCATTATATATATATATTTCTATTTTCACTAGCATAAGTATTACTTTTTCTAATAAAAAAATTTAGGTAGAATTTATTTTCTTTTGTCTTCATCGAAATTTAAATAATAATTTTAATAAATTTATATTTATTGATCACTAAGCAACACAATTTGAGTGTTAACTTAAACAACAAATATATGAACTCAAATTCTAGTTTTATCATATGGTCAATGCTACACAATTACTACTATTGTTTTTTTCTCCTTTTCGTTTTTACAAGCGAGTCACTTTGCTCGTTCGCGAAAATAATTTTACGTAAATATGAAGCGTGAAGATCGCGTACAATAAACCTCAGGGCCGAGCTCTTACCTAGGACCCCGCGTATAGCTCCGAGGAGGAGGTACACCCTAGCTGCTTTTTACTAAAGGAGACTCACAAAATAACTACCAACCAACTATGTTTCATACATTTTCTCCCGCTCGCCATTTCTACTACCTACCTGCCAAATAATTTGTGATCGAAATTATTTTTGAAGGAAAAAACACCAAAGATAAAGGGATAAGAAAAGATTGAGATATTTAGCACAATTTTTCCATAATATAGTAATAATAAAAATAGTAATATCCTTGCCACATGAAAAGTCCTCACAAACCCTACCTCCTATTTAACCCTCTCATTCTTGGCCGAAAATAGATTAGGGACCTTCCCAATCTAGATGAGGTAGCCCACTCTTCTTCACATTTAAAGCCACTCATCAAGTAAAATTCAAAAAAGAAGCACAAAATTTGGCAAATAAGTTACTCTTAACTATGTAATTCGACTCTAAAAATATCACGAGATACATGATGAATATTTCAAAAGTAATACTCATATTTTTGAAGACCCAAAAAGGATGCAATAAACATTTCAAAGAGTTTGAGCAATCATAGCTATCGAAATTCGAAGGTAGATGACTACAATAACACAATAATAACATACCCAGTAAAGTTCCATAACGTGGAGTTTAGGTGAAGGGATGTACGTAACGCAGATCTTACCCATGCCCCGTGAAGGTCGAAACACTATTTTCAAAAGAAATTCCTCAAACTCAATCAAGAAAATAAAATAATAATGAAAAGGAGAACATGGCAACTACTAAGAAAGAGTGGAGAACATAAGCATATAAGGACACAACATCAGTAAAATAGTGCAATCACGTAAACATAATAAACACCAGAGCTAAAATATAACAGAAGAAACTATGTGAAGGTAGATGGCTGTGATGGTAAATGCATTATGCCTCGGTGGGCGTAAAACTATTTCCTAGCGCCTCGACTCAAGTGAAGCAAAAATAAAACAATAATGAAAAAAGAACATGATAACTAAGGTTAGAAAGCAGTACATAGCATACAGGCCAGGCAAGGAGAGTAACATCAACAAAACAGTACAATCACCTAAACATAATAAACAATAAATATAACAGATGGTTGTGATAGTAAAATGCATCATGACAAACAAGCTGAATTTCAGAAATAACTCAAATATCACACCACAAGTTATCCTTTCACAAAAAGAATTGACAGCCTTACAAACTGTTGCTGCTTTTTCTCACTTCCCTGAACAGCCTCAAACAGACGCTGAAACCAGAACAAAAAATTCTTATTTACACATTGTAGTGAAAAAATACTAATATGGTCATCAAACAATGCTGCTTACACTCAATTGCTTCCCAACAAACTCTGCAGCTTCTTCCTCGCGTCTTCGGACAAACTGCAACACCTGAATCTTGGCCTCTGGGATGGAACTGAAGGCCGGTGATCAGGGGAAGTAAAGCATACAATGATTGCAGTGAGATTGTCATCTGTGTCTTTACATAAAGCTTGATTCACAAGTTCTCTGGCAGACTGCTGCGGGTCATTGTGCAGCCTAAGCTCACGGCGAACGATATTCACTGCCTCTTGGTTCGACATCACATCCCAAATGCCATCACAACCAAGTATCATGAACTCATCATCCTCAGTCAACAACATTTGCTTAACTTCTGCTCCCAGTAAGAGGAGATGCAGACCCAAATGGAAGCTTCATATACCAATCTCCAAGGGCTCGAGTGCAATTGCAAGATCAACACATTTAAGCAACCATATTCAATAATACCGCCTAACTTCTCAACTTTGTCGTTCCACTAGACAAGATGGCTCAGATCTTGAGATAACTGACTGCAACACCTTTCCTACAAATGACAGCACGACAGTCACCGGCATTAGCAACAACCAGATGTCTTCCCAAAACCAGGGCAGTTATTGCTGTTGTCCCACAATAGGCATCAACACTACATTCATCAGCTAAGGCCTGATCAGCAATTAAAAATGCTCTAAAGTGAGAACTCTCCAATTCTTCCAAGAATGCTTGATCAACAACAGATGTTTGTGGCAAACAAAGCATCTTCAAAGAAAATCTCACACGTTGGTCTTGACATAAGCAGCTGCATCAGAACCTCCATGACCATCAAACACAGCATAGAAGGCACCAGGAAGAGGCCAATTGTATCGAGCGCCCAACTGAGCTGAAAGATCATCAACACGAATATGTTCATCTTCATTGGATCTACGAGGTCCAATATCAGTATAGCTACCTGAACGAATAGCTGGGATAACATTGCTGCTTCTAGTTGAATCAATTATAGTCGTCTGAGTACTAGTTGAGCATCTTACACCCTGATAATTGCAAAATATAAAAGGTCAAACCACGGACACATTGCATTTCGATCACAATCATATAACCATTTCAATCACAATCATATAACCAGAATCAACAAGCATAACAAACTCTAAAACTTACTCAATCACAGCCAAGGACCACGTAAAAAATGAGATAATATAGGCAAATAGAAAAATCATTCAACTTGCAGCTCAATCCCGAACTAATTCAGGTCATATAAGATTCTACCAGAGAATTCATCATAGTTGCACAATTTTTACACAGACCCTAAACTTAGCACATCCCTCTTTTCTTTCAACGTGGTCATGCTATATTTGCGAAGTTCACATACGCACACCCAGAATCGCAACTCAAAATAGCAGAATTGAGTTTTCTCAACCTTCTTCCATAGCAATAATATCTAGCAGATGGAACTTATTTAACACCAAACCCTAAATAATATGCTACATCGGAACCTCCACGCAGATCCAATTCATCACAACAAACAAATACACATAGAAAAAGCAAAGAAGAACAAGGTGCTACAGAAAATATACTCCGAAGAGTAATCATCCCAAGAACTCGAAAATTAATGAAAGGGGGATGGCTTAGAATCAGCTGGTTTGAGATCCACGATTCGAGTTCCCACAGAGAAAAACTGGGAAGCCTTTAGTGGACAGAATACGCGTATAAACCAAATTGCGCAAAATAACTCAAAACAGTTACCAAAAAAGAAGAAAAAAAG
This sequence comes from Datura stramonium, assembly GCA_018107945.1. Taxonomy (NCBI): domain Eukaryota; kingdom Viridiplantae; phylum Streptophyta; class Magnoliopsida; order Solanales; family Solanaceae; genus Datura; species Datura stramonium. Next base: position 15,686 of record JACEIK010011805.1, on the reverse strand, counting down.
GGAAAATCTGAAACTTTACCGAGTCGGAACGAGAAATACTACCGGAAACCGAATCAGCAGAACGAAATTCACGGGATTTGGAAAGAGAAGAAGTGTAGTAGCAGGAGACATCAAAGAAGCCCAAATCCTCATCGTCGACGGGAGCCGCCGTTGAAACGCCGAGGTACTCAACGGAAACGCTAGGCTGACACAAAATCTCGGCATCTACTACCACCATCTTCGCCGTCGTTGAATTCTTCACAATCATAAAAACTTACGTACAAATTCAACCAAAAAAAAAATTGAAATCTGTATTGGATTCTGAGAGATTTTATGGATCGTTTGTTTGTGTTTGTTTGTTAAAATAGATTAAGGGTTTAATTAATCTGTTGAAATTGGAAGAAAGCAAGTGGGTTCTTGAAGAATTTATAGGGATTATAAAGAGGCGGCTTAGCAAAGTCCGACTCTTACTCTCGGATTAAAAAGAGTCGTGTGGTTGAAACGCGTGATGAAAAATAAGTAACACAGTCCACGCTTTTCGCTCGATATTTGATATTTATATTAAATTTAATTATATATTAAGTTAAAAACAACAAAAACTTAAAATTACTTAAAAAGTTAAAAAAATTAAAAAAATTAAATATAAATTTTAATTAAAAAGCGAAGAAATTAGAATTAGCTGAGCGCAAACTTACGATGGCCCCTAGTTTTCTTTTTGTTTAAGGAAAGTTGACTCTTACTCGGATTACATGGTCTTTTTAACTCTCCTTATTTACTTTATTTTCTTGTTTTTCCTTTTCAGTTTGTTCAATAAAAAAATATCTATTTTAATTTGATAATTTTTTAATTTCACAAATTAAATTATATTTAGTACAATTATATATTTTTAATTTAAAATTATAAGATTATTATTTTTATAAAAATTATATATCAAATTAAAATTAAATAAATAAATTTGAATCAAATATATTAATTTTACTCATTTCTTTGCTAATTAAGTAATTATGCCATTTAGTTGGTTTCCATTAGGCATGAAATCACGACTTATAATTTATTTGACCAATCTTTTAAAATTGGTTTATTTTAAGAAGTTTTTTTTTTTAATAAAAGTGTTTATTAAAAAGTACTTTCAAGAAAGAAACAAAGTTGTGTTTGGCCAAAAAATTTAAAAATACTTTAAAATAGCAATTAATATTTTAGCTAGACTATTAAAATACTCTAAATATATTTTTCTCAAAAAAAAAAAAAAAAAAAAAAAACTTTAATTTATTCTTTCATTTTAGATCCCTAATTCATTAGGAGAGAATGATTACTAGAATGGTACGTTGATAAAATTTATTGACACTTTAGGTTCATATTAAAGTAACAAATTATGATATATATATTTGTTAGTACAAATTTACGATATATGTATTTTAATAAAAAATAAAAATGTAAAAAAATTAAAAAAATTAAAAAAATTAAAAAAATTTTATATATATATATATTTTAGAAATGACTTTTTCTCGGGGTGTAAACATAAAAATAAGTGACATTACAAATCGGGTCGTATTCCCTTCACTCCCACATCTCTATCTCCATCTACCCTACATTGGTTAATTCATTTCGTCTCTACAAGATTTGTCTGGGCGTTATATATAAATATTTTAATAATATTTTTCCTATATATAAATTAAAAAAATAAATTAAAACTCATTTATTTTTTGAAAAGTAGTCTCTTCGTATCAAACACATCTTTAAATTAAGTATTGTTTTAATAATAATTTGAGGTAGGTTATAGCAAAATTATATGTCTATCCAATAGTAATCACTAAAAAGTAACTCACTTTATTTTGTTCAAACAATGGCTAGGTCAGGAGCAACAGAGGCGATCTGTGGATTAGAAAACAACAAAATATCAGAAACACAAATGCACGTTAATAGTGCTGTCAAGTAATATTGCCTTGTTTGAAAATTTTATCAAGTACCGACAAAATTAATATTCTAGTGTATAACTATAATTAAATGAAACAATATAATAAGTCTTGCTTGCGGATTGATGTTTTCAAGCATTACTTTGCCCGTATTAGGTTACATGTTCTACGCCTGTAAATCACTATTTTTCTATTGAAATTTTCAATAGAAAAATATTAACTGCCATTCTTAACCGATATCAATGAAAAAATAAAAATAATAGCGTTTTCACATAGAAAATCATGAAGTTTTTCCACTATTTCGGGAGAATTTGTTTCTCACCATGCGTTTCTCCAATGAACTAATTTGGTGGGAAAAGTCATATTTTATAATATAAATCACCCATTGATTTGCGGTGAAAAATATCTCTATTTGTAGTAGTGATTCAAAGCTCATAGCCTACAAGTTTTTACATATTTTTAAAAATTATTAGCTAAATATGAAAAGTTAGCCTAAGTTCAACCCTAAGTTACATGTCCGCGGCGAAGGACTTCAAAAATTTCGTTAAGGTGTTTAAGATTTAATATATACGCATTTAAAAATAATTTTTTATTTATATATTTCATATAATTTTCTATATAATTAATATAATTTTCAACGAAGGATGTTCAACTAGTCATCCTTTACTATGTCTATGTTGATGTATATACTCAATAAAAATTATTTCTATATATATGTATTAGATATTAAATTTTCTTAATTTTTCGTACTTTAAAATCCTTAATAAAATCTCACCCGTCACTAACCGAGACCAAAAATATCATTTCCTTTCTAGATAGTTCTACAAATATGTCAATCTTCTTCACTTTCAAATTCGAACGTCACTACTGAAAAAAATAAAATAAAATTAGGGACGTCACTGGTCACGTTAATAATATATTTATTGGTTTGTGTAACAAATGGAGAAATATTTATTAATCCTGAGTCTACGCTGACTTGAATAAATAATATTCTGTATTATTTTCCAGAAATTTTAAAGGTATAATATATTGTTATTATTAAATTAAAATTATATATAAACACAAAGAAAGGGATAAAGGAGAGAAGTAGAAGCAAACCATCAACGTCCATTCAATCACTTGAATGACACGTAAGATATTCTTATATAAAGTTTTGTTTTTTTTAAAAAAAATTCTTGATAAAATTTATGAATAATTAAATGTAATTTCATATATGAGATTTGAGGAGGAAGAGATGTACGCAGATTTATGCTTGTCGAATATGGGCTGATTTTACCTAGAATTGAACTGGATTGAATCAGTATCTCGTTCAGATCGAACTAGCATATTTGGCAAGGTAGAGCTGGGTTGGTTGAAGCTTAAACTGAAGCCCGCACAGGTTGATCCGCTCACCGTTGAAACAAAATTGACACCCGCAGAGAATCACATCAATAAAATCGGGTCATCGGCTTGATCCCGCCCCATTCGATGGTTATACGATTGTTTAAGTTTGTAATTTTTTAAATAAATAGTAAATGTTTAAAAAATTAGTTAAAATTATATTTTTAAATTAGAAATCGTACTAATCCGATCCGGTTAGGAACCACATGGTCTACTATAACCCGTAAAACCCAACCTGATTGGAACTTGTATCCACCAACTCGGTAACTTAATCCTAACCCGACCAGCCGGATTCACTTACTTGCATTGGAATAGTTCGCCCGACCTAGCCCCTTAACATTCATACGCAGATCTTACCTTTACTTGTGAAGTAAAAAGACTATTGAATAGATCCATGTCCAATAAAATACCCTATTAATATTAATATCGCATAAATCTAACCAATTTAAAAGGTACCACTAAATTCAAGACGCAAAGGCACGATCAAAAAATTAGTAGCTAAAGTGATTAAAAAAAAAAGGACATAAAAAAGTGAAACTATTTCCCATAAGATAAGTATGCAAAACATGTTCCGGAATATAAGAACTCAATAAACCTTGCTTTCAAGTTTCAACAAATAAAGGGGAAAAAAAAACACTGCATTGATTAATTAATCAATTAACTAATTAATTAATTAATTACACAGAAGGAACGATTATAACGAATCTTTTATAATCCAAACATATTATAGGGAAGCTTTATTCCTTACTTTGGATAGATAGTTTGTCTTAGTTTTTTAATTTGGTTTTGATTCAATAATATTATTACTTTGGTATATATCATTAATTTTTAATAATTTAAAATTAATAATTTCTTTTTTCAAGGGTGACAAAAGAAAGAGAATATCACGGCGAGACAAGCCATTTATCATTACGATAGATGTCAAGTGAAAATGCAATAATAAACGGTCTATCTACATAGGTTTAATGAATTTCCTCTTTCGAATAGTATATTTTTTACAATAGAAATTGATAAAAGTTTGAAAGATTTTCATTTAGAATTGACTAGTTCCCATCAAATCGGGTAAAATTCACAAATAACTATTTTTTAGTTACTGTTTTGGAGATTCAAATTCTATAAATAAAATTCAAAATAATATGCCGTAGTTTCATTTATAAAATAAAATACTCTTTTTATCATAATTATTTCTAAAGACAATTAAAAAGTGATCAGTAAACGCTATTTTTACGGTCAAATATCACTAGCATTTTCCTTGGCAGCCAAACCAGCAGGAACATTTGCAAGACACAAAGAAAGACACTACCTCTAGTAGGAATGCATCAAAAGATGCCAACCATTCAACACGTAATGGAATATTTATTTGAAGCACACAATTTATTTTTGTATATTTAAGAAATTTATTTATATTTTAAAAATCTAACTAATTAAATATGAAAAAATTATAAATATATTTTTTATACCGAACATACCCTACCAGGAAAAAAATAGAAGGGCACATGAATAATTAATCGCGGTCAAAACATGCAAACTGAAATAAGATTAGTAGGTAAAGACGTGTAAAAGTGAAACTTTTAGTACCACAAGTTTAATTATAAAAGTATGCAAACATAAAGCTTTTATGATTACTCAGTAAAACGTTGTTTTCGGTGAGTAAAAGGAAAGAAACAAAATTATATGAATTATATTATTTAGGTGTGTTTGGCAGGGAGAAAATATTTTTCATGAAAAATAAATTTTATTTTTTATTTTTTTTTTTATTCGGTGCACATTGCAATTAAAAAATATTATTCTAAAAATATTCGTATATTTCTAAGCATAAAAATTATGAGCATGAAATGAGGATCGCAGACGGGAGTTGTTGAGGGGTGTGGTGGGATAGACAGCATAGTTGTGGGTGGGGAGTGAGGGTGGGAGGTGGGGTGGGTTAGGGAGCAGGGTAATTATGAGGGTAGGGAGGAGACAATATGATTTATTCTTTTCTATTTTATTATAAAAGTAATTTTTTTTTTTTATTTTTCAAAAATTTATTTTCTAAAGAAAATAATTTTTAAAATTTTTTAATCAATCAAATATAATTAAACATATATATTTTTTAAAATAATTCTCCATACCAAACACACTATTAATTACAGAAGAGACTTGAAAAGAATGACAACTATATAAAAAGAAGCTTTATAGAAAGCTCATTCCTTACTTTACATAGATAATTTGTCTTCAGTCTTAGGATGTGTTTGGTAAATAAGCAAGAAAAATACATAAAATTTTTGGATTTGTTGTTGTACTATGAGAGCCGGAGGTAAAAGGAAATTTAAAATTTAAGTTTATGTAGCCAAATAGTTCAAACATCCGTCAAGAAAAAGTGACAGTTTAAACAAGTTCTATTTTCTTTACTGTAAGACGAAATAGATTACTAAGAAATAATCCCAAATAATTTTCTTTTTATGTATATGTAACAAATTTCTCAATATAAATACAAAAATTTATGCAAAATTATCAAATTTGCAGGGACTTCCGCTTCCCATGGCCACCACCCTAAATCCGCCCCTAATTAGAGTGGGGGTAGGGGTGTGGCTGCGCCATGCAGGGCGGCGGGGAATGGTAATTACTAAGTTTCAAATTTTAGAGGTGAAACTTCAAAATAATATCCCGGAGTTTTCACTTGTCAAAGTGTCTGAAATGCTTGTGTGTCAACCATTGGGGCTACATATCGATCGGTTCGGTTCGGTCTTGAAAGTTATCGTTCACTTAAGGGTTATCGGTTTGTAAACATGCTAAACCGTTAAGATATCGTTAATCGTGGTTCAACTAAAATAATCACCTTTAGTTTAGATTTGAATAACATTTCATTCACTTGTCACCGACACCCAATTCATCTTCTTGCTATGATACTTTTATATACAATGCTTAAATTATAATTTAATAAATTATTATCGGGTTATCGCCTACTCCATTTAAAAGGTCCAACTGATAACCAAAACCAATAATCCAAATAACTTCTCGGCGCAAACCAATAATCAAACCATTAAAAACCAATAACCGTAATCATTAATCCAATAACACAATTATCGATTCGAATTATTGATTTAATCATTAATTTGCAGAACTCTATCGAATTAATTTTTTATGACTAGTCAAAGCACTACATCTAGTGTAGGACCAAGCACTCAAAAATAAAAAGAAGCCAACAGTTTAACAGCAAAATAAGGTAGTGGTATATATTTTGACTTCAAGTTTTATAACAACAACATATCCGTGTAATAAGACATATCAACCTTATTCTACCCTTTCTGAAGTAGAGAGATTGTTTCTGACCGACTCTCAACTCAAACTAATATTGTATATTTTCACATCATAGGATTAAGATGACCTGCAATAGTGTGTAAATATTCTTTGCTATCACTAGTGTGAAGACACAGTCAGGGTATTTATAATTTATAATATAACATGTTAGTTACAAGTTTTACCAGGTTATCGATTAATGTTTATTATAATATAAATACTATATACATTGTATATAAAACTTAAACTCGCTAGTATCTATTAGTTCCTTCCTTCAAAATACAACATCACCTACCAATATATCATAAGGTGGCATATATAATTACATGAATAACAACCATGACAACTACAGTATAGTGCCAATGAACCAAATATACAATTGCAGTTTGACCCTATGTCAAAGAATAAAACAAAAATAATCATATTTGGAACCACTGAATCTGCAACAAAATTTATACTCATGAGTCGATTTGCAACTCAGGATTGCAGCACAATCACTCGCAGCAGTTTGGTTCGGAGGCTCTTTCTGCAGTTTCTCCCACAGACATAGTACCATCCTCGGATTCTGATAATGTGCAAGCAAGAATATAAATTGATTCACAACCAGCGTTGTAAAATTTTTTCATCATCAACATACTGTACTTTGTGACCCTTCCTCCTGAATTCTCAACCCAAATGCCCAATGCAACATCCTCAAGTTTAAAAAGCTGGCAAAGAAGCGGACATTATCAACATAGCAACAATTTTAGCTTCTTTCTCTTTCTCTTTTTATTTTTTGGTTCAAAAGATAATGTTATTTATAAATAGCATAGAATAACGTTACATCCTTAGTTTTTCTATACTAGATAGTTCCTACTCCGTCTGCTTCCATAACATCTAACACAAACAGAAGGAGGAACTCCAAAAAGCCAAATGATGCTATTTTATGCAGTATTTTGCTTCATTCTTTAGTCTAATGATGATATGAAATGTTAATGAAGAAGGGGGATCTCAGATAGCCGACCCCAACTTATTTGAGACAGAAGTGGCATTTGTTGTATTTTTGCTTCTTTCTATTGATGATACAGATTAGATTCTTTCAATAAGTTGATTATTGGTACCATTTTCTCTCAAGTCATATAAGATCAAAATAAATAGTTCAATATTTCATCTTCTACTTGGAACTATCTTTGTAGTAGTAATTCATGGTTGGTAAGAAGACAGAAAGATCGGGTAAAAAAAAAACTTGGAATTTTTTTCCGCGACAAATAAGACTGAGTATTACCATCAGTTCCTTTTCTTGATGGCCCTGAACAATGAACTTAGCTATATCTCGAGAAATATAACTGTCCATGTGCCCATGGGGATAGGAGGAAGGCGGATATTCCTGCAGAAGGAAATTGTGATTAAGGAGATCGTAAATGCTATATCGAAGACACACGTTTAGAAATAGATACCTCGACCGATATACCAATTTGCTTCTTTATCCCTGTGGGGTGCTGACTGTTATTCCACCATATAATAGACCATTAGGATCCTTTCCCTTGAGGCCAGATATTAGAACTTCATCAATCCTCACAAAGCATCATCAGTCTTTCATAACATATTTGGCAGGTAGGATTTTAACCTGCAATTTAAGCACACCAACGCTTTAGACAAATATTCTACCAATCTTTCCAATAAGTATGTCTATGAAGTCGAATAAGATTCCTATTTAAGAACAATAGGGATTTGTTTCTTCTCGTCTGATGAGAAATTCAATAGATCTATAGTGTCCATAGCGCTCGGATTGTGGAAATAATCCTGGTACATTTTCAGCTTTGGTGAGTTGTAATAGTCCTTAATTAATCACACTTTAGTTTAAGGATATAGCAAGGGATATGTTATATACACACCAGAAACCTTTATATGCACTCAAAAAGTCTTCATACACGCTCAAAAAGCCTTCATACACTATATATTCTCCAAGATGAATTGTGTAGTAAGACTTTTTTTCACCCCACCCCATTAGAAGGATCATTAGTGTTTCCATTTACCCTCTAGTGTGACTCAAACCAACCTACTGGCTGATGATACAGATGCTCAACCACTAACGCTAGCCTCACTTGCCAATTGTGTGATAAGACTTTATAAAGCTTTTCTTGAGTAAGCATTCCATCCGTCCCAATTTATTTGGCACCATTTGACTTGGCACAAAGTTGAAGAAGGAAAGGAAGACTTTTTGAAATGGTGGCCTAAAACACTACTTGACCATTTGTTAAAGCTAAATTGTTTTCACTATAGAAAGGTGACATCTTTGGACGGACTAAAAAAAGGAAAGTGTGCCACATAAATTGGGATAGAGGGGTAATATTATCCTTCAGCAATTGACTCAAATTTGTTACTCATAATTAAATAACGAATAAATTCAATTTTTACTCATAAGTACTTGAAAGCCCTACACCCATAATGCAAATTGCTATGGTCTTCAAAGTGAGCAGGCTGTAGTAATCAACAAAAGGCAATAATTGGATATCTCCATAGACTTGTGCTTCCTTCCATAGCTCAAAGTTGACCTGCCTATTTTTGTCCTGAATTATTTTCAAAAGGACATATAAGCAATCAATTCCTAATAGAGCAACGAAAAATATTAGACAAAGTAATTGAGCAACAAAGGCTAAACAACATCTTAAGAGGTAAACTCACAATAAATTGCAAGAACATTAGCCGAACAATTACAAATAAAAGTACTCCAATAGAAGTGTAACATGAAAACAGAGCTGGAAGGTCTCAATTGCAAAGGCCAAAATAGAAGAGACAAAGAACAATCACATATGACTAACTTCAGATAACTTGAATCTGTCCTTCAAATCATGAAAGCAGTCACAAGCAAAATAGAAGCGCTTGATTTAGACTCTTAATGTTGTCCTCTGATCAGGCATTATCAGGAACAAGAAATAGTTTTTGCATAATTTCATAACTACAGCAACAGATGCAGTGAGTTGATTCAGAGGCCATAAATCTAGCCCATCATCAGGACCAAGCCACCAAAAACAATCAAAGGAGGACTGTAGCAACCTTTACTATATTTAGTAATTTTTTGCAATAGATGGTAGAATATGAAATTAGCGACTACAATAATTCATTTGAAGTTGAATGCCTCACTTACAAGACCAATAAAGTGGACAGCTACTTCTCCTGACCGCACAGCTTCATATTGCATCCATGATTTCCTCAGTGCCACACGCTCTCTCAAAATTGTTTCCAGTAGAGAATACCCCAATTAACAGGACAAGCCTTTAGAGTTGATGGAGACTTGAGGTGCTCAACATCATAACCCAAGTCCAACTCATTGAAACAGGTAACTTGGCTAAGATCGATATGATGTCCACACCACCTATCACATTGACTCCACTAACCAACCAAGGTTCAAGTTTCTGCATTTGAAGAAACACAGCACTATAAAGGGAGTTATCAATGAAATTCATGCAACAGTTCCAAAGATAATAAAGCTCAGTGATCTGGTGGAAACTACACACTAACCTCTATATGCAAAGAAGCTTCGTGTCTTCCATTGACTGACATATGGAACCCCTCTATACCAACCCATAGTGTTGCAGTAAATGGGTTGCCTTCAAGAAAAGCGTGCAGTACCATAAGTACTGGAATTTGGACACATCTGCGGACTTTGGATTGTGAGGATTGGTCGCATCTGCAACTTTCTATATTATTCGAAAAATTTGGCATTGCATTTACTAGACCATCAACTGATATATGTAGGAAGAACATGTCAGATTACTAGGCGTATGAGCAATGGAAACAATAAGGTACAACTACTCCTGGATGTTTATTTAAAATATTGATCACTGAAGAAGGATCACTAATTCACTACAGCCAGCAATTGAAATACTGCCTGTGCGGCACAACGTCCTATTTGCATCTGGTAAGAACAGAACTAAGATATTTGACAGGATACAGCACTATATGTCATGAGATAACCTTTATAAAACACATGTTATCCAATAGGCTTGGTATCATCAAATGTTTTTTGGTTAAAAAATAAAAGGAACTGGCAATTCATTTTCTGGAATAGTGGAACCAACCCATACAACTTTTCTCCAATATCCAATGGTGATATTACTTATCAAAGAGCATGATAGAAACAATTTCTTTTCAATTAAATGCTTAGTTGATGACTCATTGAATGGTTGAGTTCATAATAACAAGCTTATCAAAGACTTGAAATTTGTGGCTTAATTCACTAAATGACAACCTTCTTCATCGCGCCACTGGTGAACCCACTACTTTGTGAGATATATGGGCAACACATCTAGTTTGCTCTGACTGGAAGCTGGTCACAAATCATTAAGCAAAGTTCTAGTACTCTGTTTGGAAGTGCTTGCAATATCAGATAAATTTCAGACACAGTTAAGAACTTAAAAGGGTTGCAACTAATAATGCAGCCTATAAAGACCCACCAAAATAGAATGAGTCCCTTCAATCAACACTCTTGTAGCAACTAGCAAGTAATATGACATTTAAGGTAGAAAACCGTCTCTAACAAAGATATCCAAGATTACATATAACCATTTCATCCCTGAATGAACACAAATTAGAAGATGAAAAGATGCTAAGTAAAACTTTTGTATGATTTACCTTTTATCACGTCGGTAGAGCCATGATCCGGGCATTTTTCCACCTTACCCCCACCCGATTCATAAGTCCATGTATTTTGAGTGATAAGGGGATCCTTTGTCAAGTTTCCCGGCAAATACATTAAAATTCAAACTATAGGAGGCTTTGTTTCCTCTGGAAGTTTCGAACCCACAAGTTCAATTTGAAAACTTTCTTGTTTTGCATCAGGTATGCCTATCACAGTAATAGATGAATCATCAACTAAGCCACAAGGAATCCTAAGATTGCTCCCATCCCTCAATGTCGCGGTATTGAATGCAGTCACAGAATAAGGGCAATCCTCATGTTCCTTCTCATCTTGAGATATAGAGACCTTACTTTTCTCAATAAACGACACCAAATCTTTCCATGCTATAGCAGCCTCCTTAACTCCTTGAGTAGTTCCATTCAAACCATCTGATCTAGATAACAACAATCTCATCTTTCCCCATGCTAGCAACGCCTTAGACTCTTCCCTCGAAAAATTATTCAAGCTGTATAGATCATTATGCCTTCAACATCAATAAGATGTGGTTTTTCCTTAAAAGTAACTAGCTCTACTGGTTTCAATTCAGGCAATTTGACATTTTCATCTGCAGCATCTGTTGAACCTTCATTAATGTCCGGATGGTCATTGAAACCCACAACTGACTGCTTTTTTTCGAAGATTCTCCCACACTGCTGTCTGATTTTCACACTGCTGTATGATTTATCTACACTGCTGTATCGAATCAACAAGACCACTGCAAGACCAAATATAAGCAGGCATCCAGCCCATCTCTTCCTTCCCAATTTTCTAGTTAATAGGATACTTCATTCCCACTTTACTTCAGCTTGTATTTAACTAGTGCCCCACCACAGGCCTCGCGTTCGAGCCTTGGATATGGAGTCGTCTTTCCCCTAATGTGGGGCCCCACACAGGGTACCGGACACCGGCTGAAACCAACAAAGAAACTAGTGTTCCACCTTAGTGGATCAAATCCTTAGTTTTTGACACCCAAGAACTGAAAAACTTTAATGTGCACTCAAAAAACCAGCATTAAAATCTTCACATACCCCAGCAGATATATGCACATTCTTTAAAATTTAAAATCAACTTTTGCCTCTACTTTTCTGTTCTTTTTGTTTTACAGCGAAATGAATCCTCAGAAAGTAAAAAGTTCAACTTTTTTAAGAAAGTGGGAAAAAACAAAAGCTAGTAAAGATCAAGAAGCAAAACAATAAGCACTAAAATTAACCGAACCTCTGGATCTGCACAGAACAAAAACAAGAATTTCTTGGATTTCCACTGAATAATGATCTGAATTTAAATCTGTGAGAATATTGGGAAGTTGGTATTTGAGGGTTTTACTCTCGTCTTGAACTTTTGGTGTCGATTGAGTTCACAGCTTTACTTCTTCTTCATTCAGTTTAGCTCCGAGCTGTGACGAACTCAGTAGGAAAGCCTTCTGTTGAAACAAAACGACGACGCGTTGTAAACTCGAAAGAGTCAACATTATATATCTCGGGAAAATTACCTCTATGTCCTTTGTGAGAAATATTTACACATTTTAATTCATATTCTGGAATTTGTTATATGATTTAAAACTTTTAAAATATAAAATTAAAAAAACAAAAAAAATAAAAAATTTATGATTTAATTTTTGTTTTGTTATTTTAATTATTATTGTTTGTTTTTGTTTTGTTGTATATTTTTAAAAAATTTCTTTTTTTTGTGTGTGGAGATGGTATATTTCAATTCTTTTTTTTTTCAAAAAATTTTTAGTTCCAACATTATATGGTTTAGTATTATCGTTATATAGCATGAAAGGAAAAGGGATAAATTTATTCATGTATTATTTGAAATTGTTAAGCTTTTAGTTTATTTATACTCATAATATTCCTAGTAAATATTTTGTCTTTTTTTTTGTAACTAAACTTTTCATTAATTACCGCATCAAACTTTACAAAATTGTTAGCTCAACCATCATAGTTGGCTATCTCCTGTCAGTACAATTCAAAAAAAAAAAAATCTAAGAAGAGGCATACAATCAACTATATATTGAAATTGAGGTTAGACAATAACGTTTGTGTTCGAGGAGGAGCTCGAATCAAACAAATGTAGGTCAATTCCTTGGCTAAAACTTCCACTAATCTACTTTTTCTGCTCAAACAATCTCTGGTATCTCTCAATCCATACCGCATACATGTACTTCTAATAATCATCATTTTCACAATTTTTTGCCTTTGCTATTAAAGGAGGATAAACTTAAGTGTGTTCAAATTATTGTTATTATTATTCTTTAAATAGTTTAAATTTATTCATCAACTTTTGACTATATATCATCACTTTAAAATTAACTTTAAATTAAAGCTTCATTTGGAAGTTAACCTTAATCTTTTTTTTTTAAATTCTTAAGTTTTTTTAATTTTTTATTTTTGAAATTTATAAGTTTTTAATGAGGTAATCCTTAATATATATCACAAAAATGTGTGTTTTTTTTTTTTTGTTCGTTTTAATTTTTTTACCAAAATTTTAATGAAACACATTATTTATGAACATTCAAGAGAAATTGTTATAAATCCAAAGGAATGTGAATATTCTTTATATAACCTTTCTTGAAAATTCAATGTACACAAATGAATGAAATCACTAATTCTTGTATGGAAATTCATGTACCATATGAATTCACTCACTAATTCTTATAATTTTTAGAAGATGTTTTGTAAGTTATAAATCGGAAGGTTCTATTGTGAGATATACAACGAAAAAACATAGAAAAATAAAAACTTTATACTTTTCTCTTAATTCTTATATCAAATAGCTTTAGGATATTAGTTTACTTGGTACTTCAGAGTGAATTTTTATCGTAGAAAGTTAGTCAATTATTTTTTCGAGTAAAGTTGAAAATAAAAAAGAATATTAGTCTCTGTTTCTTTTATGTGCTTCTCATTAAATAATTATAGTTGTCTTAACAATTTGTTTGGATGGTCGTTATTGTATTTTGTTGTTAGTTTAAATATAATATTTATTTTGGATTGTTCTTTATATCTTATTATATTGTATTGTTAAATTCATCGCTAAATAACGATAAAAATCTCATTTTATGTAATTATGAATTTAGTATGAGCCCATTGTTATCTTTTTTTTCCTTTCATTTTATCTTTGCACCTAGTATTTCATGTGTTCATATCTAAACTATCACGTGTGCGAATTTCTCAGGAGGAACGAGTATATCACCAAATGTCATCGAAATATAATTTAATGATAGTCGCCCATTTTCTACCCGAAATATCACCACCGTTCAAGTAGGAAAAGGGAACAACTAATAGTTGAGGGTTTTATTAAATAGTTGATGATAGTTCTATAGAAAAAGTGAACACCGAGCAGTTCGTATATGAAATTCTGAAAAACCTGATACTTCGAGTGTGTTTTTTCGCCTGATCACCCTTTAATAATTTTTATCTTATCATTTACCGAATCCTTTTTTACAATAGATCAACCCCGTACTTTACTTTCTCAGCATGTGATATTATATAACAATAACAAAGAACACAATTCATTCAAACATTATATTCATTAAACAATACACTACGATATAATACAATACACCATACATTATAAACAATATTGTAACAACCATCCAAACAAAGTGGTATAGTTTGTTGGATAATACATACATAAATACACCACACTACTAATTGTCCTCTAACCAAAGTGAGAACATTTATTTATTATATATTGTTCAACAAATAGATGATTATGTATGTATCATTTGTTGTGAGATGATGTGAATCAATGTCTTTGATGAGATCAATGGCAATTCCCCAATAGTACGAAGCTCTG
This sequence comes from Datura stramonium, assembly GCA_018107945.1. NCBI lineage: Eukaryota > Viridiplantae > Streptophyta > Magnoliopsida > Solanales > Solanaceae > Datura > Datura stramonium. The sequence goes on along the minus strand of JACEIK010011805.1, from coordinate 677 downwards.
GAATATCTTCGTCCGGTTTCCTCATATTCAAAGTCCATGTTATCCAATTCTCTTCGGCATCTAAAGTAGTACTAAGTCCCTTATATAATTCCATAAAATATCCATCAACAAACTTGAAGGTGATTCTTTTCTTTTCTTCATTTATGTGATCAATAATTTGCTTCAACTCCTTCTCTTCGCCATCTTCAAAATATTTTTGTACAAATAGATGAGTGATAAGATATCAATCAATAAATATATAGTTACATTATGATTGTTATATTATCAGGTTTGATCAAATGATATTTATAATGTTGAAATATGAAACTAAGTAACTAATTATAATAAATAAATGTAACCTGATTGTAAAAATTCTTAACACTATAATGATGTATTCCCCTCTACTCTTTTTTCCTAATCCTCTATTGACGTGGAATTCTTTAATTAAGTTATTCGTGGTAATTGTACTTTAATTAAAAATATGTTTAATTAATAGTACTCTAATGTAGTTACTCAATGATAAGTGTAATATTGAAGAAAATAATAAATCTCTTTTAATTTGTTAAATTGAACATTTCTTTTCTCTAATAAGCAATTACTCTATCCGTTTATTTTTACTTATTTAAAATGGACTTTGCACACATCTGAAAAAGTAATAAATAAGGCGTATATTTTATCACGATATCCATATTAATTAG
>JACEIK010011804.1:20054-34100 GCA_018107945.1 Datura stramonium | reverse complement strand
CCTTATATACTTGGGGTCTTTAAGTCGCATTTGTCGAATGCGATTTATAAGTCGCATTTGTCGAATGCGATTTATAAGTCGCATTTGCCTTGCGACGCTCCGACTTGGTGCTTATCCAGTCTCTCCTGGGGCCCTTTTCTCGCACGTATGACGTTCTAAAACTCTTAACCAACATGCGAATAGCCAACTAAGTGTCAAGAACTTACGGAGTGTAACACATAATCTATGTCCGAAGATCAATCATGCATGCATTATCAACTCATAATAAATATAAGGGACTAACCAAAGTCTAATTATAAATGAGTCATAACCTACTTCAATCGAAGAACTTGAATAAGCAAGCTACTTCATGTGAGTCTTTCCTTTCCTCAATGGCTTGGAACCCTCAAAGTCTAGAAACAAGCAAATGCAAGAGCATTTAATTATCTACTCTTAATAAATAGCCTTGGTAATTCAAAGACACTCAATTATACCTATTACAAGGTTTAAATCATCACCCACAATTTGGGTTACCATAGTCTAATTTCACAATGATCACATCACCCTAATTTATGGAGTTTCTACTCTTTATAGTAGTTCTTATGCTAAAGGCATCAATTTTACTAAATTCTAGATCTCAAACTATCACAATCATGAGCTAGAAAATTTAATTCCATCCTAAGAAGTTTTAATTAATAACTTAGAAGCCTAGACAACTATAGTTATCAAAATTCATTCAATTTTCCTAACTTTCATAAGTTCTAGGTTTCTAATCCTCAATCCACCAACAATTACATCCCAACAATTCTAGGAGGTTAGAGAATTGATAGACAAAATATTTAATGAAAAAGTATTACCTTGAAGTAAAGATATTCCCTAGCCTTGGGAAAATCATCTCTTAGCTCTTAAAGTTTGTGCTTTGGAATTATGAGGTGAGAATCTCGAAATAACAGACTTAAACTCGCATTCTACCCCACGTTGTTCATTGCAGCTGTCACCACCTTCACTAAAGCGGACCCTCTGTGGCGACCAAGGCCTCGTTATGGAGAGGCTTGACAATTCATCAATAACCGCTACGACGATGCTCTGGACGCTTTGGCGGACTTACTGTAGTGGACAACTTATCACTACAACAGTGCCTTATTAACTAGTAGCTCAGTAAAACTGAATAGTTTTCCATTTCAGAACACAACTATCACATCGAGACATTATAACAAAACTCAAATGCGCATCGCTCTGTAAAACATTGGTATAAATTCACTAGTATCAGAATTTGCTATGGAGGTCTAGTTCATTAGGTTACCCCTAACAAAACATACTAATATCATTTATCAAGATTACACACACGTCTCAGTTGTTAACCTCTCCATCTTTGAGTTTTTATTAACTCATTTTTACTATGGGTACTCCAATAAGGATACTATGACCCTAATCACCTCATGATGACTGAACGAGTAGTTACACAATGTCCTTTTGTTGGAACAAGAGAAGGACCTAACTGTTACGCAATTGGAACATTAGCCACTTGAAGCTATATTATTACTAAAGTAAAACTTATTTGTTTTCATTTCATTCATCTTAATATGGTTGCTCCGTGTGTTCAATAAAGTTGAAAGGGTAATCCAAATGAAGGCCACATCATGACACACGAGCTCGTAAACATGAAAATACATGTTGCACTATTTTTTTTCTTTGTTAAGTTTTTGTTTCAATAGTATTTCTCTGACAAGGTTTCTGACGAGGCAACGACATACTATATATTTTGGTAAAATTTGTGTGTTCATGTGCTTTTGAAAATACTCATGAAGTAAACTCCAATATCGGAATCTTCGTATTCCATATTCAGACAGGGGATTATCCCTGAGAATATTTAGGATACACTGGGACTTCCCTAAGAAGATACTGGTGGCATACTGCAGACTGCTTGATCAGTCCTAAAAGGTTCAAAGACTTAGAACTGAGGACTACCCGAGCAACCTTAAATGAATGGTTAGGAAAAAAAGCTTATGGAACCGGTTAGACATAATTGATGTTAATACATTCTTACTATTTTGGCAAATGTATTATTTGTCTTTTCTTTCTTGTAATGTTGTGCGCTCAAGTAAGGAGATAAAGTTAAACTTCCATCTTCCAACCATTTATGTTAATGAAGTAAATGAATGCATTTTTAGATGTTGTCACACACCAAAAATTAAGTAAAGACCACGAAGTCCAAACAATTGTGCCAGAATAAATAGAAGACATCCTCTTCATAAAATAGAATCCTTCACAAAAGAAAAGGTTTAAAGGTCAAATATTTTAATTCTCGGTAATATGAATTATTAGATGCTTTATTCCCAAACCTAATTGATTAGAAGCCTTCACAAAAGGAAAGGAAACGTCAAATATTTTAATTTTCAGTCATATGGGCTATCAGATACTTTTTTCCCAGGCTTAACTGATTAGACGCCTTCACAAAAGAAAAGTCTTAGACCGAATGTTTCAAAATTCTTGGTCATAAAAATTGTCGAATGTTTTAGTCCAGGGCCTAATTAGTTAAAAGCTTTCATGAAAAAGCTAAGATATGATATTTTAGTTCTCGATTATAAAAGTTATGGAATATTTTTTTCCCGAGTCAATTAAAGTTCAAAAGAACCTGGCCTCACAATATGGTCTTTGATTTAATTTTTTTGAATCGCAGGTTAAACACAAAAATATAAGATTCCATTCCAAGAGAAGGCACAAGAAAAGGCTACATTTTCTTAGTAGAGCAACAAAAACAAAAAGTAAAATTCTTACAAGATAAAAAATCTATAATAGTGGGATATCAACTTAGTGTAGATGATCTAGAGGTATGTTCGTTCTTATCAGCTGAGGAGAATCCCATGGAGTCTCCATTTCCAGGATAGTTATTTTTCTCTCCCTGTAGGGCTTGTTCCAAGGCTACTTTAGTGAGCTCTGCGGTGGCTATAGCTTTAGCAATGGCTATGCCAAAGTTTATTTCAGCATTTTGAACTCCACACAAAACACTTTCTCAGGTCTTTAAAGCTACCCTGTTTCATTCCAGTACTGCTACGAACTTATTGGTCTTGCGACGTGCTTTCACTATATTAAGTTTGGCCTTAAGTTGCCCTTTGTCAGCCTCATCCTGGTTATGGCACTTATAGGCTAGTGTTAGACTCTACTTTTTCTAGACCACCTTTTATCGCCGGGTCACACACTTGTCCACTAGAAATGAAATAATATTTTGTAGTTCCTTGTTATCTATAGTCAAACCAGATATTTAAGTCTTCTCATTCTTCTAGTATCTTTCTTAGTTGCTAGGACAAGGAAGTTTTCTCCTTTTGAAGCTTATCATTGTTGTTTTGGAGTTTAATGCTTTTTGCTGAAAGTCAGCCACCTTAAATTGTAACATATCCTTTGTTGCCTTTAGACACTCGACATAGTTAGAGCATGCATATGTTCATTCTTTCGGCATCTTATTTTTTGTCGAGTAATCCACACAATCAGGATGATCTGGTGAAGAAAAGAGAAAAAAGAATTATTCAATCGAATAACAAGTAAAATTGCATCAAGATTTAGTTATAGAAAGTTGCACTTGAAGGATAGAAATCATTAACTGGCTGAAGGAATCCTCTAGATTGTAGCTGCTCAGTTTCTTCTCGTTCGCAAGGTTGAGTAGGCTCCAGAAAAGTTTTGCTATTAGTGGGAAATCTCATAAAAGGGTTTCCCTGCGAGTATACCGGTTCTCACCTAGAGGGAGATAAGACAGATTTTGTCAAGGTTTGTCTCCAATATTAGGAGACCTAGAGGCAACATCAATTTTGGCATGCACCACCAGACCTGTCATGTCACCAATATTAGGAAAAACAAAAATTGTGTTCAACTCAAGAAGGCTGCTTTAGAATGTGAGGTTTTGATCGCTTCGTCTTTCTCATATCCATCCTTTAAAACCACTACTTTAGATGTTTCTCCTCTAGATATGCTTCACTCGACGAGGTTTAAACATGCAGAAGTGGATCCCTTTAATTCTTGGGTTAGCAAGGTCTAAAACTTTTTTCTTTTTTTTTTTTGAAAGTTAGAGTCCGTCGGATGTCTATGTTCCTTAGTAGCCACGATTTCAGTCGCGAGGCTCGAAATATTAAAGGTTGTAGCTCTAACTGAAGGAGGTGGCTAGACTGTTGGCTTTTTGTTGTATAAACCTATAAAGATTTTCAATATTACGAAGTAGAACTCGGAGGGACATAGACATAATAGTAAAGGAAAGAAATGTTTTTAGAGTATACATACTGTGGTTTTTCCCTTGGACAATTGAAAAATATGGTCCTCCATGTCCTGTCCTCTTTAGTAGAAATCTGGAGGATCGCTCTTACCCAATTCATCACGTCGTGTACTTCCCCATTCAGAAGTTGGCAAGATTCATGATAAATGTAGCATGTGGAAACAATAAATAAAGATATTAAAAATAAAATCAAAGGAGAAGGAAGGTTAGAAGTATCTTATGATTAGAATTCCATGACTTCGGGAATAGAAGGGGCCCTATCCGATATAATTGCTCTATAGGAATGGCCACAAACTGTTACGACCTGGATGCAACACAGTTCCTAGAGCCACAAGTGACCCCAAGATAACCCATGACATAGCATAATACTACTAAGATCTAATTTAGAAATAAAATTGAGCAGAAGTTGTGTTATTATGAAACATGCAAGTATAAGTACTAAAATAAATAATAGCTAAATACTAACACTTTGTATGAAAGCCTCTACTATTGATGAGCTATTGGGACAAGTCCCCAACTAACTCTAATGTACAAAATTAGAAAATGACATTTCAACTGAAAGAAGAAAGTACTCCGGCCCTCGAAAGATGAGGATTTACCACTAACAGCTGCTGGATGTCGCCAGTGAAAATCTAGCTACGGTGCCTAGCTGGGTACCTGAGCCTATATCATAAAATAATATAGCATTGAAGGTATGCAGTCAATACTTTGAATGTACTAAGTATGTGAGGTATGCAACTGAAAATACAAACATGATAGTAAAATCTGTAAAGAGGATTGAAATGACATGCAATGACTCTATCTGAAATCATGAATATTGTAAGTAGCCTGAGAATCTAAAAATGCTCACGAAGCTAGTAAAACTGGTTTTAGGGTCATATATATGTCCTGAAAATCTAATAACTGAGACTAGACTGAAGACTATAACTGTTTTGTTGGAGTGCCTGTTGATCGATATATAACCAAGTGAGCTACACGTGGAGTTCGACGGATGCACCCCATATATAGGACCCAATATACCTTGCCGAAGTATAAAGGCATGGCTGTTTGATCACTAATTTGATTCCCATTTAGGCTAAAGAGCTACGTGGCATGTAGTTCTGTGAACCTGAGTGAGCTGAACCCTGGCCTACTCGATGCTAAGTACTACTCCCAACTGAAGTTCTAATTATAACTAACTGAACTGATTAGCTTGAAACTAGTGTCCTAAGGCTAAGTGAGAACTATTTATATAGAAGTGTTTTGAGAATCTAAAGGACCCTATAAACTGAATAATATTGAGAATATGGTAATACTAATAACCGATGAGCTGATTAATAGGCATTTTTGGAAAATATTAAGTATACTCAAAATCTGAAAATACTAACTTTGATTGAAAATATACATGTTGAAGATTATACTCAGAGAATAAGCAATGGAAAAATAACAATCTAGACCAGCTTTTAAATCATGCTAGGTTCAACCCATAAATCATGTTAAAATCTAGGGTTAGAATGCATGCTATGAAATTTAAGTCATGAACATGAAAACCATATGTTAGGGTTACAGAAAATTGCAAGAACAACTAAAATTTAGAGAACATTCATAATTTGTCTGAAAGAAGAGCTAATTCATAACTCCTACTGGACTAAGAATAGAGAAGGTTTTTGAAAATAATTCGGGTCAAAAGGATGAAAGGAATCCCCTTGTTGAATCCCGATACACCTGAAAGAAAAACCCTACGAAGAAGCCTTAAAATCTGAGAAGACTTGGGAAGTCCTAGCTCTAGCTCTTGAGAGGAAGTTCTAAAGTTCTACGCTTTGATTTTCTGAAGATAAGAGTTAGGAAATGAGGAAAACCCGTCTACTCCCCTCCTAAATCCCCTGATTTCCCCCTCAAAATGACGTAGTTTAGGAGTTAGGAGATTAAAAATTTACAAAAATAACTGGCAGAACCAATGACCCATACCACAGATTGTTGGTCTAACCAACAGACTGTTGGTTCCTACTTTTGCTTTGAATCATCCTTCGAACTTTCTCCAACGACTAAAACCAACTATCAGTACAATGAAACAACAGGTCATACAATTCACTCGTTGGTTCTGGGTGCTTTTTGACATTTTTGTAAAGTTCATCACCACGGGACAACCAACTAACCGTTGGTTCAAAGGGAGACCCGTCCCGAGGTTCGTTCAATGGCTTGGTGCCATTTTCCTATTAATTTCTACTTCAAGTCATGGATATGGTCTTAGGAACTTTTGATGTGTTACCCAAACCTGTCATACCATCCTCATTCAACGTCCTCCTAGGTGCTGGCAATTAAGCCCAACCTGTGCAGGCAATGATATGGATAATGCCACCATGAAATAATTGAGGAGAATATAATTGAAGTAGATGACCAATAGAAAATCAAAGTCGGCCCAGTAAGCTACCCATTGTATGCATGATATGAGTCTCCATAGTTGAGAAGCAAATTGAGCCAAGCAGACATGATACGGTAATACCCTGAAGGTTCCTAAGACTAGAATCAGGATTTGAAATGTGATAAGCAGAAAATATTTGAAAAATGACTCAGAACAACTCGTGGGAAGGAGTAACAAGTCGTGGTATCACTCATGGTTAGAATCTGCAACAGGAGGCCCATTAGTTATGAGTTAAGGTACAACTCATGGGATCATATCATGAGTCGTAGGATGAATCATGGTCAGTAGTCGTAAGGGATCTTTTGTGCATCAATTTTGAGGGAACGAGTCAGGGTACGACTCGTAGGGTGAAACAATGAGTCGTGGCCTACACCTGTGAGGAGGAACCAAGGATATTGGAAGCATTGACCAGGGGTGGACCTAACGACTCGTAGGTTGGTGGTATGAGTCATGGTTTGACCCGTGGACTTCAAAAAGTCAGTGAAAATAGTGGAGACTATGGATAGTAACCACGAGTTGTGGTATGGAGGTACGACTCGTGGCATCTGGCAGAGTAAAATTTTTTGTGATTTAAGTAAGAGAATTTCCATAATTTCTATGCTATTAAGCCCTAAACTACGTCGTTTTAAGCTCTGTTAGGAAGGTTATAAGAAAGTTTAGCCTATTCTAACCTATTTCCTTCCCATGCATGCAACTTCAGAGGATCCCAAAGGAGATCAAGCGTAGAATTCTTCAAGCTCTTCCCCAAATATCTTGGGCTTTCAAGGAAGGGTGTAGAATCAGCTTACCCAGGTATGTGAGGCCATGAATGAGGATTTCTTCCATCCTCATGCCCATAATTTCCCTTAACTTCATGAAGCAACTCTCAATCCAAATTGTGATTTCAAAAGTGATTCCAATCTAATTTCATAGATGTCTTACAAATTGTTTATGGGTTGATTTTATCTGTATTTAGAAGTATGTTTTTTTGATTAATGGGAAGATTTTATGCATGGATTCAAGTTGGGAAGATTTTTCCCAATTATGCAAGTTTATGAAAAAATGTAGTTTATGATTGAGGGTTTCAAGTATGATGAAATACCTAGCATGTATAATTTTTACAAATTACCCATGAATATATATATGATTTTACTTATGGTGTCTATTTCATGCAAGCATGATGTCAAGAGTTGGACAAGCCCACTCAAGTTAAGCATAATTTAAGATTTAGCCATGGCTAATGTGTTCAGTTATTTCAAGTTTTGGAGTCAATACTCCCCATATGCTAAGATTTGAGTTATGTTTGACATATGATTATATGAGCATTATATATATTTTGGGAGTAGTGTCTAACACCGAGCAGGCTAGGGGTTTCAAGGTTCCCCAGCCTCATAAACTACGCGCCAACATAGGTATACTTTAGGGCCTTTCAAGAGATCGTTATCTCAGCCCAAGGGCCCATCGTGATATCACGCCTTACTTAATTCTTCGCCCTGGAAAGGCTTAGGATAGACCTTCTCCACGTAGGCAAGACGTGGGATCATCATGCACTCGTACATGGTGGTTTTCGGTTAAGACGAGTCTCCTATTATGTCTTATGATTTCAGTAATGCATATACTATAAGATATTATATCATGTTTTCAATAGATTTGATCCAAGGATCAGTTTATGAGCTTTTACTTATAATTTCGGGAATGTCAAGTCATATGCATTTATTTCAGTTTATGTCTATTCATGTTTTCAGATATCAGCACACAACCTTTACTCTCAGAATCTTATGATGTTATGATTTAAGATATGCTTGATTTCAGTTTTACTTACCTTGAGTACTCAGTACATTTCAAGTATTGACCGCATACTCTATGTTGTATTGCTTCATGATACAAGCTCAGACGCTCAGACTCAGTCCCCCCCCCCTTTGTTGGTGAGTCCATATTCTTAGAGGACTTTCAATTATTCGAGTGTTGTTATTTTCAGTTTCAGACTTCTATTGGGCTAGTTGAGGTGTTGTCCATCAGCTCGTCAGTATGTTAGAGACTTTTCAGACATAGAGTTATATATTCAGCTTCAGATTTAGTGTTTTGATATTTTCATTGGATAGATGTTTTATTATCCAGACTTTCGCTACTTCAGGATTCTATTTTCTGATTTGCTTATGTTACGTTTTAGTCATCATGTTCATTTCATGGGTTGACTTGGAGCCATTTATGATTCTAGGTCCCGTATCTAAATCCGGGCCTATGTTCAGGTCATGGAAAATTTGGTATTAGAGCAAAGGTTCAGAGTGTCCTAAGGTGTCTGAAAGCCGCGTTAAGTAGAGTCTTTTTTCATGTGTGTGAAGCATGCCACACTTATGATGAAAAGGCTATAAAACGTTTTAGGAAAATTTTCCTTTTTTTCATGATCTATGTCGCGCGATGAAGTATCTCTTTATCCTTCTAACTCGTGCTATACTCATTTGCAGAATCATGCCTCCACACCCCATGAATAGAACAAGGAACGGAAATGAAAATGGCCATAAGGATGGAAATGGAGATGGACACCAGCAGGCCCTACCAGCCCAACGTATCTCGTGCTGGAGAAGGTTACCCACGCTGAGTTTAAGACAACCATTCATATATTGGCATAGGCATTGATCGCTCAGGTCAATCAGTAGGCAGTGACTCATATTCCCCAAAATGGTAATGCAGCGGCGGCTAGAGTTTGGGATTTCCTCAGGATGAATCCCACTAAGTTCCTTGGGTCGAGAGTGGAGGAGGACCCATACGAGTTCATAGAGGAGATCAAGAACATCACCCAGATTATGGGGGTGACGGGGGATGAGTGTCACACCCCAAACCCGGGAAGGCGTGACTGGCACCTGGTGCAACCCCTGATATGAGCATAACCGACGATCCAAAAATAAAACAAAGGCCAGAACCGATGAGGTTCAACAACACAACAACTATAAAATCAGAATAAGACGATAAACTATAGCGGAAACTGGCTCACCTGACCAACCAAGAAAAAAAATAAATACCATATACTGTCAAGGCCACGTAATGGAAAACAACTATACAATATGGCCAATCTGGCCTATAAATACATACTAAAACCACAACACTGTCTATGAGCCTCTATGAATATATTAGTAATCAAATGATCGGGACAGGGCCTTGAACTACCCTTAACTCAAACATCTGGCGACTCCGAAAGACCTAGAGTGCACCAACTCAGCTGGAACTCCACTCAACACCCAAGAACTCGATCTAATAGCCCACAATCACCTGCATAATGAATGCAGCCCCCGACTAGGGCGTCAGTACAATAATGTACCGAGCATGAAAGGCAGAAACAACTAGAAGACTCAGATTAGAGATCAACAGATATACCAGATATCACTGAAGGAGAACTCAACTTAAGTAAACACATAAAACCTACCTGGCCCCCATAAGCCTGTCAAGTACAAGCAAACATAAAAACAAAACCTACCTGGTCCCCATAAGCGCGGCAAGTCTAAAAGTAAGGAATAACGCAGCAACACCTAGCCAACATAGCTCACCTATCATCGCCTCTAGACCTATCTACGGCCTCCAGCTAACACCACCCAACATCTAGCATCCACTGCTATCAGATAACATATAACACAAGAAGAAAGTACAATATAATGCCAGCATATCAAAAGTAAACACCAGTCAGTGAATATCATCAATCAAGAACTGTCGGACTCTCTCTCGGTTGCGCATAGTTAGTGGAGCTCAATCCATCTGGGAGAACCAATCGAGATCCCAGGAAGGCTCAGACATGTTGGACCACTCTCGAATCATGTCTCAACTTGACACTACGGACAACATCATTCTCAACCCCGTAGGTCATATCACTCCTTGGGCTCAACCCCTCAGCCGGAAACACTCTCGTGCGTCGGGTATCCAGTAGCCACAAGGCACCCCGGGCTCGACCCCTAGTCGGAACAACTCTCATGCATCGGGTATACACAAGCCACAAGGACTCAACACAACACAAACATAATAAATAATAATAATAATAATACATGCTCAAATAACGCATAATCGGCTATCAAACCCCACAACCCAACTATTACACCACAATACTATTCTTTCACGTCTAGCCGTCCATTGACGAGCCACTAACCAAGCTAAGGATTACCATCCTAACCAGTCTATCCTCAAGATTTAAAAACAACTCACATGCCACTCTACTTACCACTAACATCAAGGGACACGGCCAAATCAGCCCAAGTGTTACCACGACCGTCATGTGCCATCGACACAGTCGACACGATCGCCGATTCAAATATAACAAAAGATTGTCGCAGCCATCAACCTTAACCACTCTAATGATTCATTCACTTGCCAATATAATCACCTAATCTTATTCACTCAAACATCCCACAATTTTCTACAAGAACCACATGCCTCACACATGACCTCTCGACCCGAGCCTAACAATTTGCCATGACTACGATTCTCCGCACTCAAGCCCGAGCCACCAACCAAACCAGAACCTTATACACACCATTATTACCATATAAACAGAAAAATAGAGTTCAATAATAGAAAACCACAAGCCATCACAAACAGCCAACACACACGTCAACACGGACGACAACGACTATGGAATTCATGCCGACAAAGGGAGGGACAAGCCTAACATACCTTAGCTTCAAGCCTAAGCGAACTTGAACCTTCAACACCATGAACCTACTGCCTAAAGGCAGTCCAAAATTCTTCCAAAACGCAGCCAACACAACTCAACAATAAAACAAGACAAATGAAGCTTACCCGACAAGATTCATAGGAATTCAACGGTAGAAACTCCGAGACAACACCCTATCGGCATTAAAATACCTAAAAAACCTTAAAAACTAAGGAGAAAATAAATAAAGAAGGCTAACCAACAGATTCACCATGAAACAGCCACCAACAGCCCGAAAAAGACACCAAACCATGGACCATACGCGATTCCCGACATCAAAATCATGTTAAGCCATGGATTCTAGCCCCAAAACCCAAAGAAAACCATGGAGGGGACTGAAGAGAGGTTTCTTATGAATTAGGTTTCTGTAAAATGAATTTGTATGAAGAACAACCGACCAAAGGGGCTTAAATAGCCTTCCACCGCCTTAGACCCTTGTGAGGTGCCTGCTTGCGCAGTCTCGCGAAAATGCGAATATCTCTGTACTCCGAAGTCGGATTGGCAAAAAGTTTGATGCGCTGGAAACTAGACTCATAGATATTTAATTTTATAGGTTTAACACCCCCTAAATCCTTATATATTGGGAAAAAATCTTCGATACATTTGACCTAAATTTCAAGAAATCTCAAGAAGGAAATTTTGCGATAACTTTTCGAATTTCTTTCCACAACTTGATCGACGTCCAATCTTAAATATGATCATAGAGTGATTCAAAAAACTCATAAAACTTCCTTCTTATCCTATTAGGTACTCTTAGTCCAACCTCAAAAGTACAATTTTATCGCTCAAACTATCCGAGGTGTTACATCCTTCTCCCCTTAGAAACATTCATCCTCGAATGTTGGACGACATGCACGACCCTAACTCAAGGATTGATATAGCACGACATTGCATGACATTGCACGACATATCCTCACATTAAAAGCCTACCACAATCAACTCCAAACAATAAAATTTTGCAACATGCCGAGGCGCGACACAACTATAACCATAATCAAAATAAGAATCTTACCTGCCGCCATGTATAGCCACTGGCCGGCTATAATTCATCAAGTTCTAAGCATCCCTGCAAAAGTCAGAAAATGTGAGTCTATACCCAACTCCTATGACATCTGACTTCTCACACGATTTCGATCCAAAAAGAAGGGTAATAATCCTTGTCCTGTAGCCTCCTGTTTATAAGTACACTGCGCAATGCATACATAAACAAGACTCTACTAGAGACGGCTCATAGACTCCCTAAGACGAACTGTTGTGATACCTAGTCTATCACACTCCAATCCCGGGAAGGCGTGACTGACACCTGGTGCCACCCCTGATATGAGCATAACCGACGATCCAAAAACAAAACAAAGGCCAGAACCGATGAGGTTCAATAACACAACAACTATAAAATCAGAATAAGACGATAGACTATAGCATAAGCTGGCTCACCTGACCAACCAAGAAAAAAAATAAATACCATATATCGTCAAGGCCATGGAATGGAAAACAACTATACAATATGGCCCACCTGACCTATCACAACATACTAAAACCACAACACTGTCTATGAGCCTCTATGAATACATTAGTAATCTAATGATCGGGACAGGGCCCCGAACTACCCTTAACTCAAACATCTGGCGACTCTGAAAGACCTGGAACGCACCAACTTAGCTGGAACTCCACTCAATACCCAAGAACTTGATCTAACAGCCCACCATCAGCTACATTCATGAATGCAGCCTTCGACTAGGGCATTAGTACAATAATGTACCGAGCATGAAAGGCAAAAACAATAAGAAGACTCAAATTAGAGATCAAAAGATATACCAGATATCACTGAAGGAGAACTCAACTTAAGTAAACACATAAAGCCTACCTGGCCCCCAAAAGCTTGTCAAGTACAAGCAAACATACAAACAAAACATACCTGGCCCCTATAAGTCCGGCAAGTCTAAAAGTAAAGAATAACACAGCGTCACCTAGCCAACATAGCGTACCTGTCATCGCCTCTAGACCTCTCTACGACTTCCAGCTAACACCACCCAATATCTAGCATCCACTGTTATCAGATAACATATAACACAAGCAACAATTACAATATAATGCCAAGCATATCAAAAGTAAACACCAGTCAGTGAACATCATCAATCAAGAACTACTAGACTCTCTCTCGGCTGCGCAAAGTTAGTGGAGCTCAATCAATCTAGGAGAACCAATCGCGATCCCAGGAAGGCTCAAACATGTCAGACCACTCTTGAATCATGTATCAAATCTACACTACAGAGGACATCATTCTAAACCCCGTAGGTCATATCACTCCTTGGGCTCAATCCCTCAGTCGAAAACACTCTAGTGCGTCGGGTATCCACAAGCCACAAGGCATCCCGGGCTCGACCTGTTACACCCCGTAAAATTCTCGACACGTAGATGGCCTATTCGCATGTTGGTTAAGAGTTTTGAATGCCATACATGCTAGGAAAAGGCCCGGGAAAAGACCGGATAAGAAATCCGTCGAACCATCGCGGAAGAAGCCGGGGCAGAGCCCCTCCGCGATGGCAACGTGTCACGGAGGGAGGGCCTCCGCATTGGCTCCGTGACATGCTGGCCCTGTCCAGGCTCAAGTATATAAGCCTCCAAACTTTGGTTTATTTCATAAAATCTTCATAAATTCCAGAGAAACGCGAGAGAAACAGAGGAGAACGAGATATTGATAATTTCCTTTCGATTACGCCGTCAAACGCG
>JACEIK010011803.1:0-34106 GCA_018107945.1 Datura stramonium | reverse complement strand
GTATTTGTACTCTTGAAGATAAGTAGGAGTGATGTGAGGTCTGGATGATCTTCTAGGTTCAATGATTGGTTCAATAAATGGTTGGAAAGGCAGGCTGGTGTTGTTGCAATCTAGAATTAAAGTTGTATGTTGAGGAGGTATAGTAGTGGGAAGGTTTTGTTGTGAGTCAGTGTTCTGATTAAGAGAATTTGATGTATCTAGAGGTAACAAGGGCTGTTGAAGTGGCAACTCCTCCCTGATAGATGTAAAATCTTGTGTGATAGGATTGACGGTCCTTCTTGTATTCAGATGACTTGTATCAGTGATATGTGTGGTAGTGTTGAAATTATTAGAATTAGGAACAAAAGAATCCACCATAGTGATATGTGTGGTAGTGTTGAAATTATTAGAATTAGGAACAAAAGAATCCACCATTTTCAGAATAGAAGGAAAAGTAGAATTATCAGGGCACGTGCTAAAAGGGAAAACATTCTCATGAAACAAAACATCTTGCCTCTTAGTGGACAAGTCGAGGACCTTGTGTTCCTTGTTCCAAAAGGATATCCCACAAAAATGAGTTTGTGTCTTGTCTGGGCTCATTCTGTGTGGCTTATAAATTGGGAAACGTTATGTCACCTGTGTTGATTGAATTAGTTTACACAAAGTTCATGGTATATTTGAGTATATTCATTAACGAGGTATCTAAGATCGGGGTAGTGGTGGTTATTGCACACCCCGCTCGTAGAGAATTGATGAGTGCGCCCGCTGCTCGGTAGATGCTGCGCTTCCTTACACGCCTATCGCTGGCAAAAAAATATTGATGGAGCATTTTTGGCAAAATAATTTTTTATCAAACATTTATTCTTTCATTTATTACTGAAGGTGGTGGTGCTTCACTTTTATTAGATGGTTGACCAGATTAAACCTGTATAAAATGTTTTTACAGCTCATCAGATGTGTCCAAGTTGATCTACTAAAATCATAAACCATTGTGAGGAAGTACTTGTAATTGTCATATGTGAAATGTGGTATGGCCCTCATAGATCACATGTAAAAGCTCAAAAGGTTTGGTGGTAAAGGTGGTTTTCTGTGGGAATGGTAATCTGACCAGTCTGTCCATGGGACAAATAGAACATACAAAAGGCTGTTTGGATGCTAGACAAGGCAAAGATGAGATTCCTTTCATTCTCACAAAGGGTACATGTCCTAGTCTTAAATGCCATAAGATATCAACACTATCTTCTTGAGAGTTAGGATACAGAGAAGAGTTGAAAGTAGAGCAGGTTCTATTATTGATAGAATGTGAGCTATTTACAATGTTTCTTGAAGTAAATGATGAATCGCTTATTGCAACTGCCAGACCAACAAACAGGACTAAAAGATGAATGAAATGAACTAGGCATGGAAGAGGATAAACTGCAAGGAGGTGAAGAACCTGCACATTTGTTATGACATTTTGAACAAAGATAGTATAAGCCATCCCTGGCTCTACTAAACTCCAGAGGCCTCTTCAGTGAAGGGGTCTGCAAGATACATGAAAAACTTCTAAAGCTAACAATACTTTAAAGATGAAGAGCTAAACAATGAACTGAGATGAGATTGAATTTTGAAACTGGAAACAAACAACAATTCTATACAAAGTCAGAGCTGGAATTAAGAACATCACTCAATTTATGTTACCTTGACCTCATATATCCATTAGGTAGTGTGTAACAAGAAAAGGATAGGTAATATTTGATGTTAAGCTAGTAAGTTCTTATTATGTGTCATATGGAGAGAAGCTCCGAGAGTCTAAGATCCGTGAATCAATGTAAATAATGTATCAAAATCACATGTAAGTTCACCAATCCACCAATCTTGTTGCGAAAGAATGACAAGCAATAATACCTGCAAAGTTCACTGCTCCAATTAGTGATATGGTTTGAGTTATGTCCTCAAGTAGGGTAGTTTTTGGTAATGGGTGATGTTGGTGGGATCAAAACTTGCATGTCCTGACTGAAATTGGCTCAGAAGATTCAACAACTGGTTATTGATCCTTAATGCTCATGGAGAACCCGCTACTGGATTGATGTGGTTGGGTTGAGCAATTTGGATGCTGATTTTGTTGATTGAGCTCATCCTTTTAAACTCTCGAATATCCTCCACACACATGTGAGGCAGAGGCTGAATTCTTCCTCTAGTGAACTTAAAATCCTGGGAGTTTTGGGCATGTAGTTTATAGCATTTGTCCTCAGGTGAGTCCAGTTTCTTACAAAAGTCGCAAAACAGGTGAGACTTAGAAGAAGAATACGGCCCTCGGCCACTTGAACTAGCATTGTGTCTTAACCCATTATTTCCTTGTTTATTATGCTGACTACTACTTTGTCTACCATAGTGGTTATTTCCTTGTTTCCCTTGGATAGTTAGTCCAAAAAACCAGCATTGGCTGCCCCATGAGATGACTCTAAATCTAGTAGATTATGATGCTTGACTTCCCGTTGCTTCTCCTCTTGGATTAGAATAGAAAAACATTGTGCTATGTTAGGTAAGGGACTCATCATTAGAATGTTACCTCTCACTGACGTGTACATTTCATTTAATCCCATGAGGAACTGAATTAATCGTCTATCTTGTTCTACTTTGTGCATTTCAGCCTTGGCACCACAAGTACATTGACAGGTACAATTTGCGTTGACGTTAATCATGTTCAAATCTTCCCAAATTCTTTTCATTTTGGTATAGTAGCTAGTGATGTCTAAACTTCCTGAGACAAGTCGTTAATCTCCTTTGTAGCTGATATAACTTCGCACCATTCATGACGTATCTATCCTCTAGTTCCTGCCAAATCTCTAGCATCATCCACATAATCGAGACTATCTGCTAAATCTCGTGAGAGTGAGTTCAAAATCCATGAGGTTACCATATTGTCGCATCTTTCCCAGTGCGCAAAGGTAGGAGAACCCTCCGCAGGTCGACTGCACTTTCCATTGATAAAATCCATTTTGTTTTTGACTGAAAGTGCCCTAAGAATCGCTCGCTTCAATGATCTGTATCTAGTCGATCAAAAATAATAGGGAGCAAAGTAGTTCCTGCATTCTCGATGGATGGCTGAGAGGGCTAGAAATCGAGGGTTTCATGATTTGTCTGATTCACTGGATTTGCCTGACATTCGGCGCCATGATTTGCAATCAATTGTAGATGTTATCCACTAGTATAAGAAGAGAACATGATTTTCAACAATTTGAAGAACACAATTCTCAAATCGCAAAATCGTAGCAATTGAACGTAACACAGAGAAGAGAAAAAGGAAAATGAGAAGAACAGAGTCACGATTTCGGCTCTGATACCATGTTGAAGTTAAGGCAAGAAGAAATTAATGATGTGATATCCATTGAAGAGATAAGATTGAATCCTTGGTAGTGAAATAATGGCCAAGGAATTCGTAGCTAAGAAACCATACTTTGAGGACTCAATGGGAAATCAAAAAAGTGATTTCATTTCTTAATTTGTTCTATATATACATGTAATGAAAATGAATGATAGTTGGCTACAGTTGTCCATAACTACCTTACTAACAACACACTTACCTAACTAACCTGACTAACGCTCTTAACCGACTAGCTACTTTATATAAATATATCTTAATAATCTTAACAAAATTACTAAGAAGCGAAAAAATACTAGATGATTCAATCCCCTCATATTCCTATGAACAAAGTTACCCAATACATAAGAGGTGGATGATAGTGGTTACCCAATTTAATAGTAAGGGGTACAAGTCACCTACATCGATATTATATCTACCATATATAAATATGTCATAGTTAACTGATTTAAATAAAGATAGAAGAAAATAATTTAAAATAATTAAAGATGCATAAAGGACTTGTTAATACCATATGATCAAATACTCTCACATAGATTTTAAACTTGTTTCAAATTTGATTAAATTGCATATTATATTGCAATCTATTGAAACATAAGTATTCTATTAATAATATAAATTACTATTATACAAGGATGAAAATTCTCGAGATAAAAGAATGTTTGACATGATATGAATATAAAATTAAAATCAAGTTTGTACATTTCAAATTAAAAATCCATAAATATTAAATTTAGATCGTAAAATTCGCAAGTGTAACTAGCAATGTACCTTTTCTTTGCACTATTGTTCGAGCATAATTAATAGATAGAAAATATATAAACAATAATAAGTTTCATTGATTTTGAGTTAAACTTGAGATAAAGTACTTAATACTAAATAATCTTATAATATGATAAGAAGAAGTAGAATATGATTAAAAAATGATTCAATAGACCCCCAATATTACACATGTATCAAGGTTGACCAAATAACATTAGTACATTTTTTCCTACTAATATATAACATAACTTTCACGTACTCTTCTATCAAAAAACATGAAGTAATAAATGATGGGCGATTAAATAAAGCAAAGAATACTATATTTGAAATACAACATGATAAAAAGTAGATAAATAATAGTATGATCAGTCTCATGATATTTTTATAGGTCCAAGACTAGTACCGCTTCCATCCGCCAAAACTTATAGATGCGCCCCAAATTAAAAACCGTCATATTGATCTACATTATTCTCATTCATAGGCTCGAAAGTAGAGAGAAGTAATAAAGGATGAAATGTCTAAAATTATTGATAGAGTTATTTCTTTCTTTCATCAAGTTTCGTTTGTGAAGAGCAGTTTAATTTAGCACAATGACTACTCTATCTCAAGGTTTAAATCTAAAAAAATAAAAAACTAGTTGTGTACACATTAAGTGATTTGTGCAAATAAAAATACACATCTCTTTAGATTTGAGATTATTATTACACAATACACTCACTTAGTATTGTGCATCTGAATATTAAGTGATCGATTGGAAGTTTTGACACCGCGATAGTGATGGGATTGTGTCACATAGTTTTAGCTAATGTGGAAACTCAACTTGTGGTCAAATTGAATAATTTTTGAGTATAACTTTGTTAGCCCATTCATACATAGCAAGCATAATGACATTGTCCTTAACTTTTGAACATTTATATTGATTATATATCTAGTAATCAAAATTTATTTTTTCATAAAATATTATATAGCAGTTGCAATACTAACATTTAGTGAGTTAGCAAGACCTTTTACTCTTTTATATGATCTGAAATACCAGATTAAATTTGAATATATTTGCAACATTATTCACTTATCATTAAAATTTTATAACTCCCAAAATATGACGATCTAAAATTTAGTTGAGATTTTTAAATTTTCAAACATTTTAAGAAAATTCTTAAATCTTACAAAAATTAAATTATCATAATAAATTTATTTCCAAATCTAAACCAAATTACCTAAATTTACTTGAAGTGATTTTACTATATAGTATTAACATGTCTCATTATGCATCTATATATACATTTCAATACTCCTCTTCTATCTTCACATTTAGGTATTCATTCATTTCTTTTACTTCCAAAGAAAGTGTTCGTTTCTTCTTCATAAATTATTTTTGTTTGTCTATCAAACATGAATTGCAATCTAGATGAAGGTCAGAGAAGAATCGCAGTAAGACTCAGCTAGTTTATTCAAACAAGTAAATGAATTATATATTCGATGTGGTGTACTTGTTGCCCTAATTATTTTTAGTCCTAGAGAAATCATTCTTGTAATGTGGCTAAGTGAAATTGATGTTGAGGTTATACTCTCATAAGGTATTTATGTTATACTGAGGATGAAAAGTTAAAAATAGTTAGTTGATCGGGCCATGCCTTTTAGATTAATTAAAGGAGCAAAACTAAAATATTTAAGAAATTGAGCAAGAAAATGAGGAGAAGAAAATGGTAATCATGTTCAATAAATTATTCGAGATAGGGTAAAATATTTATGAACTTGACGCTAGGAAATTAAAGAATTGTTAAAGTTATCTTCTCTTACACATGCTAAACTTGACCCAAGACAATTTTGTGATTATAACCTTAACATCAATTTTGTTTGGCCATTACAGGAATGATTTTTCCTAGACAAAAATAACTAGGTAATAAATACACCACATATTATAGATAATTTTATTGCTTTTGTTTGAATAAACTAGTTATTCTTCTATTTCGTGCGATTCTTTTTTCTTTCATCTAATTACTAATTTCAGCAAAAGACTATAAAATCCGCAAGTGTGACTAGAAAATTTAAAATTTCGACAAGTATTTCAGACCATATTTAAAAATCTTAATGGTCAATAGATGACGTATATATTTGAAATGTATCAACTATCAAGAGTGAAGTCTTGCCGACTCACCAATTACTAAAGAGATGTATATTTTTATTTGCAAACCACTTAATGCGTACACAATCAGTTTATTTATCTTAGATTTAAGCCTTGAAATAAAATAAAATAAAATAACTTCCAAATTTAGATGAAAATTCAATAAAAAAAGACTATAAAATCCGCAAGTGTGACTAGCAAATGTGTCTTTTTCTTTGTACTATTCTTCTATATTAATTAAATAACAAATAACTTAATGTATACATAATAAATTTTATTGATTTAGATTTAAATTTGAAGTAAATTACTCATTATACTAAATAAAATTGAATTTTATAATGTGATAAAAAGAAATAGAAATGTGATTCAATAGATCTTCAAACATTACACATGATATATCGTTCGACCATATAACACTAGTTTATTATTTTCTACTAACATAGCATAACTTTTATATATTGTTAAAATAACATGAACTAATAATGATGTGCAACAAGAAAAACAACGTAAGAAAAAAGTAGAAAAATACTAATATGATCAATCATCATGACCTTCTATTGGGCTACAACTAGCACCACTTCCCTCCACTAAATTTATTGATGTGCTTCCAATATGAAACTGTCATTTTGATCTATATCATTCTCGCTATCGACTTGAAATTAGAGAAAAGTGATGAAGGCTGAGAAGTCTGTAAATTGTTGAAAGAGTTGTTTTCTCTTTGATAAGTTTAATTTAGTTTGTGTACGAAGACATCTTCAATACCTCTTTAATTTTTCTAGTATCAAGTTCATATAAATTAATCTTTCCTTCGAGTAATTGGTTGAACATGATTTTCATTTTCTTCTCCTCATTTTTTTGCTTGAGTTTTTCAATATTTTTTTGCTCGATCTTCCAATTTATTTGAAAGACATGTTTCATATTTAACTCACTTTCTTAACCTTTCATCCTCAGGGTGACTAAATACCTCATGATGTCAGCCTTACCTCTGTTTGAAATTTTAAAATTTCAAATAGATGCATATTGAGACTTGTTAATACAATATAGTAATCAAAATGACTTCAAGTAAATCTAGGTAATTTGGTAATAAATTTTTAGAAAATTTGAATTTTGAAAGATTTACGGATTTTCTTAAAATGCTTGAATATTTGAAATTCCAAATAGATGCATATAGTAATTAAAATGACCTTCAAGTAAATCTAGGTGTTGGTAATTAATTTATTAGGACAATTTGATTTTTAAAAAATTTAGTATTTTTTAAAATGTTTAAAAATTTAAAATTTCAGATTTAAGCATTTTATTAAAATGCTTGACAATTTGAAATTCCAAATACATGCATATTGAGACTTGTTGATACCATATAGTAATTAAAATGACTTCAAATAAATTTAAGTAATTTGGCAATAAATTTATTAGGACAATTTGATTTGAAAGATTTAAATATTTTCTTTAAAATGCTTGAAAATTTTAAAATTTTCAAATAGATGCATATTGAAAATTTAATACTATAAGTAATTGAAAATACTTAAATCTTTCAAAATCAAAAAGGTTATGATCAGTTAACTAAAAAAATTTAGAAATTGAAAATTAAATTATCATTTTTTTCATATTGCATTTTTATAAAATTTTCATATTTAACTTTAATTTGTTGCAACAATGGTAATATCATAAACATTAAACCTATTAAGTTTATATCATAGATTCATCTGGATATTTGAAATTTATTTTATTTAAAGGTAGACGCTCCAATAGAGGGGCAAAATAAATCCGTACACTAATGTATGACTGGAAAACACCCCATGTAAACATTGAATTTAAACAATGATTAATTGGACAACCAAGTCGGTCATGTTAGCAGAAACTACATCGACACAACTCCATCATCTATAACGATGTCAAAACTCCAATCAATCTTTTAATATCCAGATACACAATATCTAAATTAGTTCTATTAATCAATGGCAATCTTAAATCTAAAGAGATGTGTACGTATTTTTATTTGCAAACCACTTAATATGTACACAACTAGTTTATTTATTTTAGATTTAAGCCTTGAAATAGAGTATTCATTATGCTAAATTAAACAAAAAAAAAAACCCAACAACATTGAGGAAATTTTCAAAAATTTCAAAACGAATAATATAATTAAATTAACTACAAAAAACCAAAAAAAATAAAAAAAATAAAAAAAATAAAAAAATTTTTTATTATTTTTGAATTTTGTAATTTTTTAAAATAAAATATTGTAGCCTTCATTTCTAGGCTATAAAATTTACAATATACTTATTGTGATTGAGATAAACTTTTATGTGTTTTTTTTTTATTTATTTCTCTCAGTCAACAATTTAATTGTTTAATCTCATATAGAAAATCAATAGTTATAAAAGAGTGGGAACGCCTTTTACTATAATTAGCATGGTTTAAGAATAGAAACTCTTATGGTCAAGTCGACATGAAAAGTTACACAGGAAATTCAAAAAAATATCTTTTGAACTGAAAATTACGTGTAGATATAATAAGGAAGCAACATCAGTTTAGTTAGTAAAATTAAGCTACAAAATAAAATAACCACACAAAAATTGTCCAAAGAATTTTAGAAATAAAAGAATAGAAAACACAAAAACTTACCCGAGAAGAATTAATCACATCTACAATCAAGTTTGATAATATAAAAATGAAAATGTTAAGACGAGTGCATGATTACAAGATTGATAGGACAAATGATTACATCTCATCCAATGAAACTTTTATGAAATTCCTCTTTGTTTCCTTGTCACACGAGAGGATAAAAATATATATAGGAGGAACTTGAAAAATGAAAAGTTTGCCCTTTTTAATGTCTTGAAAGAGCACATAAATAGATATTAATATATCTATTAAATAAACAATTATGAAGAAGAGAAAAAGTTGATGAGTTGTATTGGATACTTTATCGGCTATTAAAAGTACTTTGATAAATTTATTTTTTGGTATATAAGAATATTGTAGGAATAGTATTTAGAAAGAAAAAAAAAAGGGGAAGCCATTTTGATATATCTTTGTTAGCAAATAATTATCAATGTGAAAACACAAAGCTTCTTATAGTTCATGAAAATATTTTAATGGATATTTGATAATCAACTTTTAACTATTTTTAATTTTACTTTTAAAATAGTATAAGATATAGATAGATATAATTTGCTATTATACAAGAATTATAAATTTTATTGATTTAGATTTAAACTTTAAATAATGTATTATTATATCAAATAAAATTAAGTTTTTATAATGTGAAAACAAATAGAATATGATTTAATAGATTCCCCAAATTTACTAGTACATTTCTTCCTACTAACATAGAAAACATTCACATATATACCATTAAAAAATAACATGAACTAATAGATGGTATGAGACAAAATAAAGTAGAGAAAATATTTATGAAAACAACATGAGAAAAAAAGTGTAGAACTATAAAAATACTAGTAAGGATCTGTCATCATGACCTCTTGATGCATTTCCAACATGAAAACCACCGCTTTGATCTGCATCATCCTCTGTTTGTTGCCTGAGATTAGAGAGAAGTAATGGAGTTTGAGAAGTCATAGATTGTTGATTGAGTTGTCTCTTTCTTTCATCAATTTTAACCCGTGTAAGAGCAGATAACTTTAACAATCCTTTGAGCTCCCTAGCATCAAGTTCATAAAAATTATACCCCTATTTTGAGCAATTTGTTGAATATTATTTTCATTTTCTTCCTCGTTTTCTTGCTCAATTTTTTGATACTTTGTTTTCGCTCTTCCAATTCTCTGAAAGATAGGTTTTGTAATCAACTAAATTTTTAACCTTTCATCCTCGTAATAACATAAATACCTCGTGAGTATAAACCCCAACATCGC
This sequence comes from Datura stramonium, assembly GCA_018107945.1. NCBI lineage: Eukaryota > Viridiplantae > Streptophyta > Magnoliopsida > Solanales > Solanaceae > Datura > Datura stramonium. The sequence continues at coordinate 24,001 of JACEIK010011803.1, read as the reverse complement.
CATTTGGCCACATTATAGGAATGGTTTCTCCAGGAATAAAAATAATTATAGCAATAAGTACATCATATAAAATAGATAATTCTTTTGCTTGTTTGAATAAACTATCTATTCTTCTATTTTTTTCAATTTTTCTCTGACCTTCATCTAAATTACTAGACATGTTTGTTAGACCCACAAAAAGAAGAGAAAGAAGAAGAAAAGGACACTTCACACTTTCTTTGGGAGTAAAAGAAATGAATACCATATAGTAAAATGACTTCAAACTAAATTAGAAATTTGGTAATATTTTATTATGACAATTTGATTTGTAGAGACTTAAATATTTTCTTAAAATGCTTGAAAATTTAAAATTTCAACTAGAATTTGAGACCATATTTTGAGAGTTATAAAATCTAATGATGAGTGGATGACGTTGCACATATATCCAAAATTTCAACTAGTATTTTAGATCATATCAAGAGTGAAGTCTGGGTTAATTTACCATAAATCACTCAAGTGATAATTATTCCATTCCATTAATAATATGATTCTAATAAAGGACAGAATTCTTATTACCATAACAACTTATGAAATAAAAAAGAAAAAATTTAACAAAATAGTTTATTTCTATTACAAAATAGCATAATAAGAAAAAGTAACACAAATTGAATAATTTGTATCATAAAATACAAACAAAATATATATAGGATTATGTATTTGAATATATGAAAATAAAACTAATATATATTCCTGCTAAAATAAATATTTTGTAAAGATAAATACATAACCATTCCTATGAATACATATTTGAAATATTTAAATGTATATGTATTTGAATGTATTATAAATAGAACTAATATATTTCTCGCTAAAATAAATATTTTGTAAAGATAAATACATAACCATTCCAACAAATACTTATTTGAAATATTTGAATGTATATGTATAACATAATAGCATTATGGTGTTGTAATGTATGGTTTCATTTTATTCCATAAATTCTTATTGGGCTACAACTAGCACCACTTCCATCCAAACTTATCGATGTGCTTCCAATATGAAAACTGCTATTTTGATCTATATTATTCTCAGTTATCGACTTGAAATTAGACAAAAGTGATGAAGGCTGAGAAGTCTGCAATTGTTGAAAGAGTTGTTTCTTTCTTTTGACAAGTTTAATTTAGTTTGTGTACGAGAAGACATCTTAAATAATTCTTTAATTTTTCTAGTATCAAGTTCATATAAATTAATCTTTCATTCGAGTAATTGGTTGAACATGATTTTCATTTTCTCCTCATTTTTGCTCGAGTTTTTCAATATTTTTTTGCTCGATCTTCCAATTTATTTGAAAGACATGTTTCATGTTTAACTCACTTTCTTAACCTTTCATCCTCAGATGTAATACCCCGAAAAAGGGCCTAAGAATAGACCGGGGAGTTAAAAATTTAAAAATATTTTTAAGATTTTTCGTTAATTATGATACTTGTTAATACAATATAGTAATCAAAATGACTTCAAGTAAATCTAGATAATTAGGTAACAAATTTTATTAGGACAATTTGAATTTTGAAAGATTTAAGTATTTTCTTAAATGTTTGAAAATTTGATATATTTCAAATAGATGTTATTTGACTTGGTAATTTCATATAGTAATTAAAATGACTTCAAGTAAATCCAGGTAATTTGGTAATAAATTCTTTAGGACAATTTGATTTTGAAAAAGATTTAAGTATTTTCTTAAAATGCTTGAATATTTGAAATTTCAAATAGATACCGAGGATGAAAAAGTTAGAACAGTTAGTATAGTCTTAGCATCAATTTTGTTTAGACATTACCAAGAATGATTTTTCAGGACTAAAAATAATTAGGGCAACAAGTACACCATATAGGATAGATAACTCTTTTGCTTGATTGAATAAAATAGTTATTCTTTTATTTACGTGAACGATTTCTCGAAGACTAAAAATAACTAGGGCAATAAATTCATCTTCTGCACTTTTTCAATGATTATAAAAAATTCCCCTGTAATTTTTTTTCTTTCTATAAAAATACATGTATTCTCTATTTTCAATGTAAACTTTTAAAATGATTACCATCAACTTCATGCCTTTTCATCTATCATTCATGATCCAGATTTTAATATCCCCAACAAACAAACAATCAAACAACTTTCAATCATATATGTCAGTTCATAATAAAGTCAGAGATTTTTCATACATGACTAGAGTGTCTTATGGAGCAAATGTCAAAGGTATTTTGAGTCTTTGCAAATTTCTGTCTATTTTTTATATGGCACTTCAACTCTTAAAGGTCAATCATTACTTTTCAATTTGTTAGGTTTTAAATTTTTATGAAACTAATTTTTTAATCATTACAATTTATTTGTTATAATTGTGGTGTTATGATGGACTTCTCATTTTACTATTTTTTGTAGAATTGCCTTCAAGTTTTGATCATACAGGTAAATTACGAATTTATGACAACTTGAAGATCTCAAAATGGATTTTGGGATTGAGGGGTGACTTGAAGATGGAAAAAATATCTGCGTAGTATTTTCATCCAATTTTTGTTTCTATACTAGAAGATATAGGGCCAAAAATCTTCAAACAAGTCAGAGACTTTGTGATTTTACAGAGATACATGTATTCTCTATTTTTATTGGAGTTTTTAAATAATTTACCATCAATTTCATGTCCTCTTCATCTATTACTCATGATCCAAATTTTATGCTTTTATATCTCAATAAACAAATAAATAAATAAAATCTTTCCATCGTATATATTAGTTTATAATAGAAGTTGGGAGATTTTTCATACATGACTAGAATGTTTTCTGTAGCAATGAAAAGGTGTGTTTGGGTTTTTACAAATTTCTGTCTATTTCTTGGATGACACTTCAACTTTGAAAGGAACAAATTTACTTTTTTATTTGTTAGATTTTAAATTTTGTGAACTAATTTGTCAATCATTATAATTTCTTTGTTACAGTTCATTTTATTATGATGAGTTTCCTCATGTTACTATCTTTTGTAGAATTACCTTTAAGTTTTTATTAGATAAGTAAATGAGTGTTGAGGTCTTTGCAGATTTCTGTATATGTTTTAGATCACACTTCAACTATTAAAGGAGCAAATTTACTTTTCATTTTGTAAGGTTTTAAATTTTATGAACTAATTTTTCAATCATTGCTATTTATTTGTTATGAAATTCGTGGTATTATGATGATTTCATTTTACTATTTAATTTGTAGAATTAACTTCAGGTTTTGATCATATAAGTAATTTACGGATTGACGACAACTTGAGGATCTCAAAATGAATTTTTGGGAATGAGGGATGATTTTGATGATGGGAAAAAGAAGATATCTTGCATAATTTTTTCATCCAATTTTGTGTCTCTATTAGAAGATTCAAATTACATGTATATAGGGCCAAAAAAACTTTAAACAAGTAGGAGATTTTTTATTTTGTTGTGAGCAATATTCGCCTTTACTCAAGTTACATGTATATATTTTAGGTGCTTATGCTGAGCGAAATATGTAATATGGTTCAATACCTTTTCTTTCGATCATAAAATGGAGAACCATTCATAATCCTGAATATGATTTTCCTCTTTCTCCTATGTTTTGTGAGTCTTTTTTCAATATTTTTCTCTGAAGTAGGAAAATAAAATTAATGCAATATTGTTTCATGACATTCCTGAGTTGATTTATAGATTTACTTAATCCAAATAATATATTTTTCACAAGAGAATGTGTTTGATTTGGTTTCTTATCAACTATATATTCTTAAGAGTAAAATTAGAGATGTAACTTTGATAGTTTCATTAAAAGAATCAAAATGTAATTATGAATTGTTGTTGTCTTTTTTATTTATACAGGTTATGTCTTTTGTTTTGCGATGCGCGTGTGCTTGGTGGACTATAATTTTCTTGGTTACTTTTTATTTGTAATATTACTCCTTATTCGAAGAAGCATATATGTTCTTATTATTTATTTTGTCATATTTGATTTTGATGGGGTTTTGAATATTTGATTAGGAACACGAAAGGGACAATGAAGAGTATTAATCCTACAAAAAAATTAGTAAATTGCTTAAAATTTGGACAAGAAAATGAACTTTTTGTATTCACTTTTTAGCATTATAATATATATAATTCTCTTCTTTAGCCTTTTGTATGCTATTCTTATAATAATTTTAACCATGACCATCAATTCCTGCATCCATTGTTTTCTACGTGTCTCTTTATGTTTGAAGATGTTTGATGTAAATACTTAATAGTACTATTATGTAACCAACTTAGGGTTATCTACCACTATCTTACTTGAATATTTTTTTTGTAGGAAATTTTAGGAATCATATGATATACTCATTAACTATGATAATTAAGGTGATCAATAAGATTTGAACATCTACTAATAGAAATGAAGGAAGGTGTACAAAAAAGAGGATCAAAGACGACTCTTATATAGAGGTGTGGGCCTTTCAAGTGCTACGTTTCTTAAATTTACTTATATCATTTCTAATGTTGATTTTCAAAGAAAATAGTTTCCATTTATCAATTTGAATAGACATAATTGTATCAAGAGTCATTTTCAAAATTCAAGTTGGAACTTTTTATACCAATAAAGTCTGAGGTAACTTTATTTTTCTATTTTTTGTAAAGTATGAAATATACAGTTGTATCTTCCCAGTTTAACCTGATAATGTTGGGATAAATTATTTTACCCCAATAATTAAAATCTCATTACAACAAATTACAAGCTCTTGTCTCAAACATACTTAAGTTAGCTATACGAATAGTCATCGTGCCTATCACTTTTCATTTATGATTATAACTTATGTTGCTCAGATCCTCCATAAATACTAATATAATCGTGTTGGATCTTCAAAAATATATATCTTTTGAAGGAGAATATTATCAAGATAAAATAATATAGTTAGATTTGTTGGGTTCAGTAATTATATCTCAGCAAATCTATGCAAGTCCTGGTAAAAAATTTATCCAGCAATTTCTTTTGTGTAATAGTTAATGGTCAGTCATGCCAACTATGCAAGCTGTAATTAGTAGATAATAGGTCCTTTTTAAATTAGTTATGACTTTTTTTAGTATATATGTATAATTATTTTTACTTTGTAAAGTAACTCTACTTTTTTGCCAATATAAAATTTAATAGTAAAGTATAAACTTTTCATTAATTGATTATTCTGAAGTTGTATGTATGATTTGTTATGGGATATACAAAATTATCTTTAAGTCTTGAGTTGATATTGAGCTGCTTCACATGAATGCTTTGTATTAAATAATTTTTTTACATTTAAATTTTCAAGATATTTCATCCTATATTTTATCTAATTAAGATGTTTAAATATTTACTTTAATTGGTAAATTCACATGCTTATTATTTGTATATGACGATGTCATTTTTCATGCATAAATGGTTAAAAGATACTCGTAGGAACATCTCACTTACCAAAATAAATTCAAGGATGCATAAGGTTACGCAATCCATCGCTATCTGATCTAATCATTCAGGGTTGCATATCTCTCTGAAATAGAAATGAAATGTAGCAAGTATTTTATTTTGATTCTTTTTCATGGTGTCGTCTTTCGTAGGAAAATCCATTTGTTTGAAGTGGATAGAGAATTCGAAGTTCTAGTAGCATTGTCATTTGTATTTATTTTCATGTATTTTTTGTTTAGCCAACTTTCTCTTAACGATAATATATAGTAATATTTTTTTAGATTTGATACATTCATGGTAGTGCAAAAATAATAATATCAAAAGAAAATATTATAAGTAGAATATTGCTATTCATAGATATATCATACATACTTTCTACCCTAATGAGACGAAAGACCATTATATTTATGTTTGTGGATTTGTAATTTAAGATTGTTGTGTCTTTTGTTTATTTATTAAGATTACTTTTGCGACTCATTTTGATGAGGGAGCAACAACGGAAAAGTGTCTATATTTTGTGTTGATATTATTTAAAACATTTGTGTATGAAAATAGTATCATCATATACAATTAACCATTACATCATCATATACAATTAACCATCATCATATACATCATATTATTTAACCTTTTATGCATGAAAAATGACATCTTTCGTAAAATTCCTTTTTGCTTGAAGTGGATAGAGAATTCGAAGTTCTATCAAGACTGTCATTTGTATTTTCTTTTCATGTATTTATTTGTTTATTGGCTATCTCTTAATGATAATATATAGTAATATTTTTCAGATTTGCGCATCGGATGGCAGTGCAAAAATAATAATATTAAAATAAATTATCATATTACGAAAAAAAGATTGCTATTCATATATGACATATCGTACATACTTTCCACCCTAATGGGAGTAAAGACGCATTGTATTTATGGCTATGGATTTGCAATTCAAGATGTTGTATATTTTTATTTATTTAGTAATATTATTTTGGCGACCATTTTGATGAGGAAGTAACAACGGAAAAAGTGTCTATTTTTGAGATTTATTATAATTTTGAAAGCTTTTTACTTGATATTACTTTGTAAAACTTTAAATTTTACTTAAAAAGAGATTTGATTAGCTTGTACATTAGACATGTCATTTATAAATGAAAATTAGATGAAGTATTTTTCATATTTATTATTTTTCTATAAATTAATTTATATTAAAATGATCATCTTAGCAAGTTCACTTTATTTTTAAAAATGATCGCGCAAAGCGCGAGAAAATTAATTATAGATAATTCTATTGCTTTCATTTGAATAAACTAGCTATTCTTCTATTTTGTGTGATTTCTTCTCGTTCCTTTCTCATCTAATTACTAGTCATATTTTGTATACACATAAAAGAAGAGAACACTTTCCTTGGAAGTAAAAGATAAGAATGAATGTCAACATGAAGATAGAAGAGAAGCAATGAAGTATGCATGTGTGTATATATATATATAGATGCATAATGGGACTTGTTAATACCAAATAGTAAAATAATTTTAAATAAATTCAGACAATTTGCTCCGAATATGATAATAATTTTTTTCTTAAAATGCTGAAATATTCAATTTTTCAACTAGTATTTCAGATCATATTTTGGAAACTACAAAATCTTAATGATCAGTGGATGACATTGCACATATATTTGAAATCTCAAAAGTGAATTCTTGCTGACTCACTAATTGCTGCAACTGTTATAGAATATTTTATAAAGAAAAAAATTTGGATTATTAGAAATATATTCTTTTATTTAATATATAGCACTCTTTATTGCAAGAGGACTATATATTATGTGAAGTGGAATCAAACCAAGGTCATTTATTTTGCAAAGCACCAAACTAATGTGCTAGAAAAAATGGAATGAAAATATCTTTTATCTAGAACAATAATATTATAGTAATATCTAATGGACACTTTGATAATTCAACTTTCAATATTTTTGATTCTCACTTTTAGAAGAGCATAGATAGATACAAGTTGCTATTATACAAGGATGATAATTCTTATGATGAATAACAAACAACTTAATGTTTACACTACAAATTTTATTTATTTAGATTTAAACTTTAAATAATGTACTCATTATACTGAATAAAATTAAATTTATAATGTAAAACATAATAGAATATGATTGAAATGTGATTTAGTAGATCCCCAATATTATACATATATCTTTGATGACATTTTTTTCCTACTAACATAGCAAAAGATTACATACCATTTAAAATAACATGAACTAATAGATGGTACGGGACAAAATAAAGTAGAGAATACTATTTATGAAAAACAATATGAGAAGAAAGTGTAGAACTATAGAAATACTAGTATGATCTGTTATCATGACCCTTGATCCATATATCTAGCACCACTTCCAGCCACCAAACTTGGCTGATGCACTCCCCAACATGAAAACCGCTACTTTGACCTATATCATTCTCTGTTTGTTGCCCGAGATTAGAGAAAAGTAATGGCGGCTGAGACATAGTAATATTTTTCAGATTTGAAACATAAGTATTCTATTAATAATATAAATTACTATTATACAAGGATGAAAATTTCGAGATAAAAGAATGTTTGACATGAATGAACTTAAAATTAAAATCAAGTTTGTACATTTCAAATAAAAATTCATAAATATTAAATTTAGATCGTAAAATCTGCAAGTGTGACTAGTAAATGTACCTTTTTCTTTGTATTATTGTTCGATATTAATTAAATAACAGAAAACTTTATATATACACAATAAGTTTCATTGATTTTGAGTTAAACTTGAGATAAAGTACTTAATACTAAATAAAACTGAATCTTATAATGATAAGAAGAAGTAGAATATGATTAAAATATGATTCAATAGACCCCCAAACATTACATATGTATCAAGGTTGACCAAATAACATTAGTACATTTTTTTCTACGAATATAACATAACTTTCACATACTCTTCTATCAAAAAACATGAAGTAATAAATGATGGGTGATTAAATAAAAGCAGAAAATACTATATTTGAAATACAACATGACAAAAAATTAGATAAATAATAGTATGATCAGTCATCATGATGTTCTATAAGTCCAAGACTAGCACTGCTTCCATCCTCCATCTTGGATTTGAGATTATTATTACTCAATAGCACTAATTTAGTATTGTGCATCCGAATATTAAGAGATCGATTGAGAGTTTTGACATCGCTATAGGTGATGGGGTTGTATTTCCATATAGTTTTTAGCTAACGCGGAAAACTCAAATTGATGGTCCAATTGATTATTGTTTGAGTATAACTTTTTATAGCCCATTCATACATAGTACGATAATGACATTGTCCTTAATTTTTGAATATTTTAATTGATTATATCTCTAGTAATCAGAATTTATTTTTTCACAAAATATTATATAGTAGTTGCAATACTAACATTTAGTGAATCAACAAGACTTTACTCTTGATATGATGTGAAATACTAGATGAAATTTTGAATACATGTGCCACGTCATTCACTTATCATTAAAATTTTATAACTCCCAAATTATGATCTAAAATTCTAGTTGATATTTTTAAATTTTTAAACATTTTAAGAAAATACTTAAATCTTATAAAAATCCAATTATTATAATAAATTTATTTCCAAATTACCTTAATATATTTGAAGTGATTTTACTATATAGTATTAACATGTCTCATTATGCATCTATATATACATTTCAATACTCCTCTTCTATTTTCACATTTAGGTATTCATTCATTTCTTTTACTCCCAAAGAAAGTATTCATTTCTTTTTCTTTTATTTTTTTATTAAAGGAGCAAAAATAAAATATTAAAAAATTGAGCAAGAAAATGAGGAGAAGAAAATGGTAATCATGTTCAACAAATTATTCGAGATAGGGTAAAATTTTTATGAACTTGATACTAGAGAAATTAAAGAATTGTTAAATTTATCTTCTTTCACGTGCTAAACCTTATGCAAGGAAGAAACAACTCAATCAACAATCTCAGACTTTCACTTCCCCTCACCAAACTTGTTGATACACCTCCGACATGAAAAACGTTACTTTGACCTACATCATCCTATGCTATCGTTTGAAATTAGGGAGAAGTAACGGAGGCTAAGAAGTCTGAGATTGTTGATTGAGTTGTTTCTTTCTTTCATCAAGTTTAGTCTGTGTAAATGTAGATAACATTAACAATTCTTTAATTTCTCTAGCATCAAGTTCATAAAAGTTATATCCTGTCCCGAATAATTTGTTGAACATGATTTCCATTTTCGTCTCCTTATTTCTTGCTCAATATTTCTAATATCTTATTTTCGCTCCTCCAATTTATCCGAAAGGCAGGTTTTAAACAAACTTTTTTAACTTTTCATCCTCAATATAAGCAACAGCCTACGGGGCCTGCAGGCGGGCGCCCTATCATTTTTTCTGATCGGGCACATTATACGGCATAAATGAGAATTTATGATTTTCGTGTATGTTAGCCCACTGCTACCGGATATTTGATCGACCGCTCCGCTTGGCCCCAAATTTTTGTTATGCGCACCCCGCAAGGCTTGGTGATGAGCGCCCATAATTTTGTTTGGATTGGCATAACTATTTTTCTCACAAATGAGAATTTACGATTTTTGCGATTTTCGGTGTATGTTAGCCCACGGATTCTCGAGATTTGATTGACCGTCTCCGTTTGGCCCCAAATTTTTATTGTGCGTAGCCTGCGGGGCCTGGTGACGGGCTCCTATCATTTCGTTTGATCGGCATTATTATTTTTCGCATAAAATGAGAATTTACGATTGCGATTTCTCGTGTATGTTAGCCCACAGATTTCTCGAGATTTGGATTGACCGCCTCCATTCGACCCCAAATTTTGGTTGTGTGCAGGCCTGCGGGGCTTTGTAACGGGCGCCCTATCATTTCATTTGATCGGCATCACTATTTTTCGCATAAATGAGAATTTACGATTTTTGCGATTTTTCGTGTATGTTAGCCTGGCTGCATTTCTCGAGATTTGATTGACCGTCTCCGTTTGGTCCCAAATTTTTAGCCTACAAGGCCTAGTGACGAGCGCTCTATCATTTTCGATTCATCGGCACCACTATTTTTCGCATAAATGAGAATTTACTATTTTCGATTTTCGGTGTATGTTGTAGCCTGGCGTATTTCGAGAATTGATTGACCGCCTCCGTACGGCCCCGAAATTTAGCTGAGCTATGCGCGGCCTGCAGGGCCTGGTGATGGAGAGATTCCTACTACTGTTTGACTGGCATGGCTATTTTTCTCATAAATGAGAATTTACGATTTTCGCTGGCTTCTGTATGTCACCACAGATTTCTGCAGATTTGATTGACCGCCTCCGCTCGACCCCCAAATTTTGGTTGTGTGCAGTACTGCGGGGCTTTGTAACGGGCGCCCTATCATTTCGTTTGATCGGTATCACTATTTTCTACAAATGAGAATTTGGCCATTTTTGCGATTTTCGATGTATGTTAGCACACATTTCGAGATTTGATTGACTGTTCCGTTTGTCCCAAATTTTTAGCCTACAAGGCCTAGTGACGAGCGATCTATCACTTTCGATTCATCGGCATCACTATTTTTCGCATAAATGAGAATTAACGCACTTTTCTCGATTTCGGCGTATGTTAGCCCAAGGATTTCTTTGAGATTTGATCGACCGTCTCGCTTGACCTCAAAAATTTTGTTGTGGGCAGCCTACAAGGCCTTGCAGACGGGCTCCTATCACATTATTTGATCAATAACTATTTTTTGAATAAATGAAAACTTACGATTTTCACGATTTTCGGTGTATATGTAGCCTAATGATTTCTGAAGATTTGATCGACCGTCTCCATTTGGCCCCAAATTTTTATTGTGTGCAGCCTGCAAGGCCTGCTGACGAGCTCCCTATCATTTTGTTTGATCAGCATCACTATTTTTCACGTAAATGAGAATTTTCAATTTTCGCAATTTTCAAGGTATGTTAGCCCACGGATTTCTCGAGGATTGATTGACTGGCTCCCATTCTGGCCCCACCTCTTGCTGTGTGCAACCTGTTGGTCTGGGGTGACGGGCTCCCTATCATTTAGTTTGATCGGTACACTATTTTTCATAAATGAGAAGTTACGATTTTCACATTTTCGGTGTGTGTTAGCCCACGATTCCTCGAGAATTGATTGACCGCCTCCAATCGGCCCCAAATTTTGGCTGTGCGCAGCCTTCTGTGGGCCTGGGTGACGAGAGCCCTATTATTTTGCTTGATCAGCATCACTATTTTTGCATAAATGAATTTATGATTTTCGCTATTTTCGTGTATGTTAGCCCACCATTGTGAGAAATTATTGATCGTCTCCGTTTGGCCCCAAATTTTTGCTGTCGGCAGCCTACAAAGCCTTGTAACGGGCGCCCTATCACTTTATTTGATCGGCATAATCATTTTTTAACAATGAGAATTCTATGATTGGATGTGTATGTTAGCCCACCGATTTCTCGGAGATTTGATCGACCGTCTCCGTTTGGCCCCAAATTTTTGTTGTGCGCAACCTGCAACGTTTGGTGACGAGCGCCCTATCATTTCATTTGATCAGCATAACTATTTTTCTCATAAATGAGAATTTACGATTTTCGCGATTTTCGGTGTGTATGTTAGCCTACTGAGTTCTCGAGATTTGATTGACCGCCTCCGCTTGGGTCTCAAATTTTGTTGTGCGCAGCCTGCAAGGGGCCTGGTGACAAGTGCCTTGTCATTTCGTTTGATCGGTATAACTATTTTTTCCTAAATGAGAATTTACGATTTTTGCGATTTTCGATGTATGTTAGCCCATGGATTTCGAGATTTGATTGACCGCCTCCGTTCGGCCCCAAATTTTGCTGTGCAGCCCAGGGCCTTGTGTCGGGCGCCCTATCATTTTGTTTGGATCGGTATCACTATTTTTCGCAAATGAGAATTTACGATTTTCGCGATTTTCGTGTATGTTAGCCTACCTAATTTCTCAAGATTTGATTGACTGCCTCCTGTTTCTGTCCCAAATTTCAGTGCAGGCCTACAAGGCCTGGTGACAAGCGTTCTATCATTTCGATTCATCGGCACACTATTTTTCGACTAAATAATAATTTACCATTTTTGCGATTTTCTCAAAAAAAAATAAATGCCCATCGGATTTCTTGGAGATTTGATCGACATTCTCGGTTTGACCCCAAATTTTTTGTTGTGGGCAGCCTTCAAGGCCTTGTGACGGGCGCCCTATCACATTATTTGATCAGCATAACTATTTTTTGAGTAAATAAAAATTTACTATTTTCTACGATTTTCGGTGTATGTTATCCCACGAATTTCTGGAGATTTGATCGACTGTCTCCTGTTTGGCCTCAAATTTTTCTTTGCGCAGCCTGGTGACGAGCACCCTATCATTTTGTTTGATCAAAAGATCACTATTTTTCGCATAAATGAATTTACGATTTTTTGCGATTTTCGATTCTCGATTTACTGACCGCCCTCCGTTCAGCCCCAAATTTTGACTAAGGCGCAGCCTGAGGGTCCTGGTGACGGGAGCCCTATCATTTCGTTTGATCGGCATCACTATTTACAGCATAAATGAGAATTTATGATTTTTGGTGTATGTTAGCTCACGGATTTCTAGAGATTTGATCGACCGGTCTCCGTTTGCCCCAAATTTTTGCTGCGCATCCTTACAAGGCTTGGTGACGAGCGCCGTATCATTTCGTTTGGATCGGCATAACTATTTTTCTCAAAATGAGAATTTATGATTTCGCGACAAAAAAAGGGGCTCAAGGTTTGTAGAGATTGATCGCACCGTCTCTCGTTTGGCCTCAAATTTTGTTTGTGGGTGCAACCTGCAATGCCTGGTAACGAGCGTCCTATCATTTCGTTTGACTGTAGCATCACTATTTTTCATATATAAGAATTTACGATTTGCATTTTCGTGTATGTTAGCCTACGTATTTCGAGATTTGATTGACCGCCTCCGCTCGATCAAATTCTTGGTTGTGCACAGCCTGCGAGGCTTGGTGACGGGCGCCCTATCATTTCATTTGATTGAGACTATTTTTCACAAAAATGAGAATTCTCGTATTTTCGCGATTTTCGGTGTATGTTAGACAATGGATTTCTGGAGATTTAATTGTCCGTCTCCGTTTGACCCCAAATTCTTTGCCGGGGACAGCCTACAAGGCCTGGTAAGTGGCGCCCTATCACTTTATAAATGACGTTATTTCTGATTATATTAATTTAAAATAAAATGAGAATTTACGATTTTTAAGCATTTTCGTGTATGTTAGCCCACGGATTTCTCGAGATTGATCGATGGTCTCCGTTTGGCCCCAAACATTGCCGTGCGCAGCCTCGCAAGGCCTGGTGACGAGCGCCTCTATCATTTCGTTTGATCAGCATCACACTTTTTATGTAAATGAATTCTTACGATTTTTGTGATTTTTGGTGTATGTTAGCCCACTGATTTCTCGAGATTCTATTGACCGCATCCGTTCGACCCCAAATTTCGGCTGTGTGCACTGGGCAACTGTAACGGGCGCCCTATCATTTCGTTTGATCGGCATCACTATTTTCGCATAAATGAGAATTTACAATTTTCGCTGATTTTCGTGTATGTTAGCCCACAGATTTCTCGGAGATTTGATTTACCATCTCCGCTTACCCCAAAGTTTTACCGTGGTCAGCCTACAAGGCCTGGTAACGGGCTCCCTATCACTTTAATTGATCGGCATAATTATTTTTTGAATAAATGAGAATTTATGATTTTGCAATTTTCGGTGTATGTTAGCCTACTGATTTCTTGAGATTTGATCGACCGTCTCGTTTGGCCCCAAATTCTTTGCCGTGCGCAGCCCGCAAGGCCTCGTGACGAGCGCCCTATCATTTTGTTTGATCGGCATAACTATTTTTCTCATAAATGAGAATTCTTACGATTTTCGCGATTTTCGGGTGTGCATGTCAGCCCACAGATTTCTCGAGATTTGATTGACCGCCTCCGTCGAATTCCCAAATTTTGGTTGTGTGCAGCCTGCGGGCCTGTGACGGCGCCCTATCACTTCGTTTGATCGGTGTCACTATTTTTCGCATAAATGAGAATTTACGATTTTTGGTGATTTTTTGTGTAAGGTTAGCACACAGATTTCTCGAGATTTGATTGACCGTCTCCGTTTGGTCCCAAATTTTTAGCCTACAAGGCCTAGTGACGAGCGCATCTATCACTTTCGATTCCATCGGCATCACTATTTTTCGTATAAATGAGAATTAACGATTTTCCTGATTTTCGGTGTATGTTAGCCCATGGATTTCTTGGAGATTTGATCGACTTTCTCCGTTTGACCCCAAATTTTTGTTGTGGCAGCCTACAAGTCCTTTGTGGACGGGCTCCTATCACATTATTTGATCGGCATAACTATTTTTTGAATAAATGAAAACTTACGATTTTCTACGATTTTCGGTGTATATTAGCCCACGATTTCCTGAAGATTTGATCGACCGTCTCCATTTGGCCCCAAATTTTTTACCGTGTGCAGCCTCCGCAAGGCCCGCCGACGAGCTCCTATCATTTTGTTTGATCAGCATCATTATTTTTCGCGTAAATGAGAATTTTCGATTTTCGCAATTTTCAGTGTATGTTAGCCCACGGATTTCTCGATTTGATTGACCGCCTCCATTCGGCCCCAAATTTTTGTTGTAGGCAAATTTCATGGCTACCAAGTGGATTGCTCCCTATCATTCTGCTTCTGATCGGCATAATTATTTTTCGCATAAATGAGAAGTTACGATTTTCGCAATTTTCGGTGTATGTTAGCCCACAGATTTTCCTCGAGAATTGATTGACCGCCTCCAATCGCCCCAAATTTTGGCTGTGCGCAAATTCTTCAGGCCTGGTGACGAGCCCTATTATTTTGTTTGATCAGCATCACTATTTTTTGCATAAATGAGAATTTATGATTTTCGCTCTTTTCGGTTTATGTTAGCCACGGATTTCTGTAGATTTATCGATCGCTCCGCTTGGGTCTCAAATTTTGCCGTCTGCCTACAAGGCCTGTTAAGGGGCGCCCTATCACTTATTTGATCGGCATAACTATTTTTTGAATAAATGAGAATTTATGATTTTCGCGATTTTCGGTGTATGCTAGCCCACTGATTTTTCGGAGATTTGATCGACCGTTCCATTTGGCTCAAATTTTTGCCGTGCGCAACTCGGCAACGTTTTGGTGACGAGCGCCCTATCATTTCGCTTGATCAGCATAACTATTTTTCTCATAAATGAGAATTCTACGATTTTCGCGATTTTGGTGTATGTTAGCCCACGGAGTTCTCGAGATTTGATTGACCGTCTCCGTTTGGCCCCAAATTTTGTTTTGCGCAGCCCCGCAAGGCTCGGTGACAAGTGCCTTATCATTTCGTTTGATCGGCATAACTATTTTTTTCCTAAATGAGAATTTACGATTTTTGCGATTTTCGATGTATGATAGCCCATGGATTTCTTGAGATTTGATTGACTGCCTCCGTTCGGCCCTAAATTTTGGTTGTGTGCAGTCCGCGGGGCCTTGTGTCGGGCGCCCTATCATTTTGTTTGATCGGTATCACTATTTTGCTAAATGTGAGAATTTACGATTTTCGCGATTTTCGGTGTATGTTAGCCCACGAATTTCTCAAGATTTGATTGACCGTCTCCGTTTGGTCCCAAATTTTTGCAAGCTGCATAGCCTACAAGGCCTGGTGACAAGCGTTCTATCATTTCGATTCATCGGCACACTATTTTTCGCATAAATAATAATTTACGATTTTTGCGATTTTCGGTGTATGTAAACGTCCATGGATTTCTTTGAGATTTGATCGACCGTCTCCGCTTGGACCCCTAAATTTTTGTTGTGGGCAGCCTTCAAGGCCTTGTGACGGGCGCCCTATCACATTATTTGATCAGCATAACTATTTTTTGAATAAATGAAAATTTACGATTTTCGTGATTTTCGGTGTATGTTAGCCCACGGATTTCTGAGATTTGATCGACCGTCTCCGTTTGGCCTCAAATTTTTCTTTTGGTGCAACAAGTAAGGCCCGGTTACGAGCACCCTATCATTTTGTTTGATCAGTATCACTATTTTTCGCATAAATGAGAATTTACGATTTTTGCGATTTTCGGATTCTCGAGATTTGATTGACCGCCTCCGTCGGCCCCAACTTTGACTATGCGTAGTCCGAGGGTCCTCGGTGACGGGAGCCCTATCATTTCTTTGGATTTACATCACTATTTATAGCATAAATGAGAATTTGTGATTTTCGGTGTATGTTAGCCCACAGATTTTTGAGAATTGATCGACCGTCTCCGTTTGCCCCAAATTTTTGCTGCGCGCATCCCCGCAAGGCTTGGTGACGAGCGCCGTATCATTTCATTTGATCGGCATAACTATTTTTCTCATAAATGAGAATTTATGATTTTCGCAATTTTCGGTGTATGTTAGCCTAAGTATTTCTCGAGATTTGATTGACCGTCTCCGCTGGTCCCATATTTTGCCGTGCTCCGGCTGCGGTAAGGCTTGGTGACGAGCGCGCTATCATTCTTTGATCGGCATAACTATTTTTCTCATAAATGAGAATTTACGATTTTTGCGATTTTCGGTGTATTTTAGCCCACGGATTCTGTAGATTTGACTGACTGTCTCCATTTGGCCCCAAATTTTTTGTTGTGCGCAGCCTACAAGGCCCGGTGGGACGAGCGCCCTATCATTTCTTTTGATCGGGCATAACTATTTTTCTCATAAATGAGAATTTACGATTTTCGCGATTTTCGGTGTATGTTGGCCCAAGGATTTCGTAGATTTGATCGACCGTTCCCCGTTTGGCCTCAAATTTTGTTTGCGTAACCCGCAAGGCCCGCCGACGAGCACCCTATCATTTCGTTTGATCAGCATCACTATTTTTCGCGTATATGAGAATTTACGATTTTGCGATTTTCGGTGTATGTTAGCCTAAGTATTTCTCGAGATTTGATTGACCGCCTCCGTTGAATCACCTTTAGTTGTGCATGCTCGCGAGGCTTGGTGACCGGGGTGCCCTATCATTTCATTTGATTGGCATCACTATTTTTCACAAAAATGAGAATTTACGATTTTCGCGATTTTCGGTGTATGTTAGCCATGGATTTTTTGAGATTTGATCGACCGCTCCCTGCTTGACCCCGTAAATTTTTTGCTGTGGACAGCCTACAAGGCCTCGGTAACGAGCGCCCTATCACTTTATTTGATCGGTATAATTATTTTTTGAATAAATGAGAATTTACGATTTTTGCGATTTTCGGTGTATGTTAGCCCACGGATTTCTGGAGATTTGATCGATGGTCTCCGTTTGGCCCCAAATTATTGCTGTGCGCAGCCTGCAAGTCCTGGTGACGATGCCCTATCATTTCGTTTGATCAAGATTACACTTTTTACGTAAATGAGAATTTACGATTTTGTGATTTTTGGGGTATGTTACCCACGGATTTCGAGATTCTATTGACCGCATCCGTTCGGCCGCAAATTTTGGCTAAAGGAGCCTGCGGGCCTCGGTGACGGGCGCCCCTAACATTTAGTTTGATCGGCATCACTATTTTTCGCATAAATGAGAATTTACAATTTTCGCGATTTGCGGTATGTTAGCCCATTGATTTCTCGAGATTTGATTTACCATCTCCGTTTGGCCCAAAGTTTTATCGTGGTCAGCCTACAAGGCTCGGTAACGGGCGCCCTATCACTTTAATTGATCGGCATAATTATTTTTTGAATAAATGAGAATTTATGATTTTCGCAATTTTCGGTGTATGTTAGCTCAGGTATTTCTGGAGATTTGATCGGTCGTTTTCGTTCAATCCCAAATTTTAGCTGTAGGCAGGCTACAATGCCTGGTAACGGTCGCCCTGTCACATTATTTTGTCGGCATAACTATTTTTCTCGTATGTGAGAATTCTACGATTTTTGCAATTTTCGGTGTATGTTAGACAATGGATTTCTGGAGATTTAATTGTCCGTCTCCGTTTGACCCTAAATTTCTGCTGTGGACAGCCTACAAGGCCTGGTAACGGGCGCTCTATCACTTTATTTGATCGGCATAATTATTTTTCGAATAAATGAGAATTTATGATTTTTATTTTCGTGTATGTTAGCCCACGGATTTCTGGAGATTTGATCGATGGTCTCCGTTTGGCCCCAAATTATTGTTGTGCGCAGCCTGCAAGGCCTGGTGACCTGCGCCCTATCATTTCGTTTTGATCAGCATCACACTTTTACGGTAAATGAGAATTTATGATTTTTGTGATTTTTTGGGGTATGGTTAGCCCACGGATTTCTCGAGATTCTATTGACTGCATCCGTTCGGCCGCAAATTTTGATGCGTAGCCTGCGGCCTGGTGACGGGCGCCCTATCATTTAGTTTGATCGGCATCACTATTTTTCGCATAAATGAGAATTTACACCATGGCGTGTGTATGTTAGCCCACGGATTTCGAGAGATTTACCATCTCCGTTTGGCCCCAAAGCTTTGCTGTGGTCAGCCTACAAGGCCTGGTAAAGAGCTCCCTATCACTTTAATTGATCGGCATAATTATTTTTTGAATAAATGAGAATTCTATGAGTTTCGGGCAATTTTCGGTGTATGTTAGACAATGGATTTCTGGAGATTTGATCGACCGTCTCGTTTTGGCCCTGGGCGGCTGTGCAGCCTGCAAGGCCTGGGTGATGAGCGCCCTATCATTTTAATTCATGTATAAATTAAACTTTAATTTTAAAAAAAATGAGAATTTACGATTTTTTGCAATTTTCGTGTATGTTAGCCCACGGATTTCTTGAGATTTGATCACCGCCTCCGCTTGACTCCAAATTTTTGTTGTGGGCAGCCTACAAGTCCTGGTAACGGGCGCCCTATTACTTTATTTGATCGGCATAACTATTTTTCGAATAAATGAGAATTTGCGATTTTCGCGATTTTCGTACATGATAGCCCACGGATTGAGATTTTATTGACCGTGTCCGGGTTAGGGCCACAAATTTTTGAAGCAAAGTGCAGCAGGCAGGCCTGGTGACGAGCGCCCTATCATTTTGTTTGATCGATATAACTATTTTACTCACAAACGAGAATTTACGACATTTCGCAATTTTTGGTGTATGTTAGGCCTACGGAATTCTTGAGATTTGATCGACTGCCTCGTTTGACCCCAAATTTTTATTGTGGGCAGCCTACAAGTCCTCGTAACGGGCGCCCTATCACTTTATTTGATCGGGCATAACTATTTTTCGAATAAATGAGAATTTACGATTTTCGCGATTTTCGATGTATATTAGCCCACAGATTTCTGGAGATTTGATCGACCGCTCGCTGACCCCAAATTTTTGTCAGGCGCCTTCGGGGCCCGGTGACGAGCGTCGTATCATTTCGTTTGATCGACATAACTATTTTTCTCATAAATGAGAATTTACAATTTTCGCGATTTTCAGTGTATGTTAGCCCACGGATTTCTCGAGAATTGATTGACGGCTCGCTCGCCTCAAATTTAGGCCGTGTGGAGCCCCAGGGGCCCGGTGACGAGCCCTATCAGCTTCGTTTGATCAGCATTACTATTTTGTATAAAATGAGAATTTACTATTTTCGCGATTTTCGGTGTATGTTAGCTCAGGTATTTCTGGAGATTTGATCGACCGGCTACGTTTGGCCCCAATTTCTTGCGGGTAGCCTACAAGGCCTAGTAACGGGCTCCCTATCACTTTGTTTGATCGGCATAACAATTTTATGAATAAATGAGAATTTACGATTTTCGCGATTTTCGGTGTATGTTAGCCCACCAATTTCTTAAGATTTGATCGACCGTCTTCGCTTGGCAACAAATTTTTGCTGTGTACAAACGCAAGGCTCGGTGACGAGCACCCTATCATTACGTTTGATCGGCATAACTATTTTTCTCATAAATGAGAATTTTCGATTTTCGCGATTTTTGGTGTATGTTAGCCCACGAATTTTTTAGAATTGATTAGACTGGCTCCGTTCGGGCACAAATTTTGGGTTGTGTGCAGCTTGCGGCCCGATGATGAGAGCCTCTATCATTTCGTTTTGATCGGCATCACTATTTTTCGCATAAATGAGAATTTATGATTTTTGCGATTTTCGGTGTATAACACCCACGGATTATTGGAGATTTGATCGTCCGTCTTCATTTGGCCACAAATTTTGATGCGCAGCCTGCAAGGCCTGGTGAGCGCCCTATCATTTCGCTTTTGATCGAAGATCACACTTTTTACGTAAATGAAAATTTACGATTTTTTGCGATTTTGGGGTATGTTAGCTCACTTGGATTTCTCGAGATTCTATTGACCGCATCCGTTCGGCCACAAATTTTGAATGTGGTAGCCTACGGGGCCTTGTAACGGGCGCCCTATCATTTAGTTTGATCGGCATCACTATTTTTCGCATAAATGAGAATTTACAATTTTCGCGATTTTTGGTGTATGTTAGCCCACGGATTTCTCGAGATTTCATTTACCATCTCCGTTTGGCCCCAAATTTATACTGTGGTCAGCCTACAAGGCCTGGTAAAGAGCTCCCTATCACTTTAATTGATCAGCATAACTATTTTTTGAATAAATGAGAATTTATGATTTTCGCGATTTTCGTATGTTAGCCTAATTAATTTCTGGAGATTTCATCACCATCTCCGCTTGGCCCCAAATTTTTGCCGCGCGCCTCCAAGGCTCTGGTGACGAGCGCCCTATCATTTCTTTTGATCAACATAACTATATTTTTATCATAAAAATGAGTATTTACAATTTTCGCGATTTTCGGTGTGTTAGCCCACAGATTTTTGGAGATTTGATCAACCGTCTCCGTTTGGCCCCAAATTTTTGTTGTGGATAGCCTACAAGGCCTGATAACGGGAGCCCTATCACTTTATTTGATTGGCTTAACTATTTTTTGAATAAATGAGAATTTACGATTTTCGCGATTTTCGTGTACGTTAGCTCAATGGATTTCTCAAGATTTGATCGACCGACTCCGTTTGGCCCAAAATTTTGGTTGTGCTAAGCCTGCAAGGCCTGGTGACGGGTGCCCTATCATATCGTGTTATCGGCATCACTATTTTTCCCATAAATGAGAATTTACATTTTCATGATTTCGGTATATAAACGCCCACGAATTTCTCGAGATTTAATTGACTCCTTCGTTCGGCCCCAAATTTTGTCTTTGCGTAGCCTGCGGCGTGGGACTCGGTGACGGGCTCTCTATCATTTAGTTTGATCGAGATTACTATTTTTCGCTTAAAATGAGAATTTACGATTTTCGCAATTTTCATGTATGATAGTCAATGATTTCTCGAGATTTGATCGACCGCTTTCGTTCGTTCAAAATTTTGGCTGTGCGCAGCCCGCAAGGCCTAGTGACGAGCGCCCTGGTCATTTCCGCTTTGATCGGTATAACTATTTTTCTGGCAAATGAGAATTTACGATTTTCGCAATTTTCGTGTATGTTAGCCTACGGATTTTTTTGAGATTTGATTGACTGCCTCCGTTCGGCCCCAAATTTGGCCGTGCTTAGCCTGCCGGGCCTTGTGACGAGTGCCGTATCATTTTGTTTTATCAAGATCACTATTTTCGCATAAATGAGAATTTATGATTTTCGCGATTCTCGGTGTATGTTAGCTCACGGATTTCTCAAGAATTGATTATCGCCTCCGTTTGGCCCCAAATTTTGGTTGTGTGCAGCCTGGGTGTGGCCTTGTGACGGGCGCCCTATAATTTCGTTTGATCGGTATCACTATTTTTCGCATAAATGAGAATTTGGCGATTTTCATCATTTTCGGTGTATGTTAGACAATGGATTTCTGGAGATTTAATTGTCCGTCTCCGTTTGACCCCAAATTTTTGTCAGGGGATGCACTCTACAAGGCCTGCACCATGCTCCTATCACTTTATTTGATCGGGTATAATTATTTTTTGCATAAATGAGAATTTACGATTTTTGCGATTTTCGGTGTATAGTCCACGGATTTCTGGAGATTTGATCGATGGTCTCCGTTTGGCCTCAAATTATTGTTTCAGCAGCCTGCAAGGCCTGGTGAAGAATGCCCTATCATTTCGTTTGATCAGCATCACACTTTTTACGTAAAATGAGAATTTACGATTTTTGTGATTTTTGGGGGTATGTTAGCCTACTCTGATTTCTCGAGATTTTGGTGACCGCATCCGTTCGCCGCAAATTTTGGCTGTGCGTAGCCCACTTAGGCTCGGTGACGGGCGCCCTATCATTTAGTTTGATCGGCATCACTATTTTTCACATATAAATGAGAATTTATAATTTTCGCGATTTTTGGTGTATGTTAGCCCACGGATTTCTCGAGATTTCATTTACCATCTCCGTTCGCCCCAAATTTATATCAGTGTGGTCGCCCTACAAGGCCTGGTAACGGCTCCTATCACTTTAATTGATCAGCATAACTATTTTTGAATAAATGAGAATTTATGATTTTCGCGATTTTCGGTGTATGTTAGCCCACCAATTTTTGGAGATTTCATCGACCATCTCCGTTTGGCCCCAAATTTTGCCGTAAGTGCAGCCTCCAAGGCCTCGTGACGAGCGCCCTATCATTTCTTTTGATCAACATAACTATATTTTTATCATAAATGAGTATTTACAATTTTCGCGATTTTCGGTGTGTTAGCCCACAGATTTTTGGAGATTTGATCAACCGTCTCCGTTTGGCCCCAAATTTTTGTTGTGGATAGCCTACAAGGCCTGATAACGGGAGCCCTATCACTTTATTTGATTGGTTTAACTATTTTGAATAAATGAGAATTTACGATTTTCGCGATTTAGCCCACGGATTTCAAGATTTGATCGACCGACTTCGTTTGGCCTAAAATTTTGGTTGTGCTAAGCCTGCAAGGCCTGGTGACGGGGCGCCTATCATATCGTGTTATCGGCATCACTATTTTTCCCATAAAATGAGAATTTACGATTTTCGCGATTTCGGTATATAAACGCCTACGAATTTCCTCGATGAATTCTGACCTCCTCTTCGTTCGGCCCCAAATTTTGTCTTTGCGTAGCCTGCGGGGACTGGTGACGGGCTCTCTATCATTTAGTTTGATCGGCATCACTATTTTTCGCTTAAATGAGAATTTACGATTTTCGTGATTTTCGGTGTATGATAGCCCACGGATTTCTCGAGATTTGATTGACCGCTTTCGTTCGACCCAAAATATTGGTTGTGCGCAGCCCGCAAGGCCTAGTGACGAGCGCCCTATCATTTCGTTTGATCGGCATAATTATTTTTCTCATAAATGAGAATTTACGATTTTCGCAATTTTCGATGTATGTTAGCCCACGGATTTTTTGAGATTTGATTGACCGCCTCCGTTTGGCCCCAAATTTTGGTCATGCGCAGCCTGCGGGGACTAGTGACGAGTGCCGTATCATTTTTGTTTTATCAGCATCACTATTTTTCGCATAAATGAGAATTTATGATTTTCGCGATTCTCGGTGTATGTTAGCCCACGGATTTCTCAAGAATTGATTG
>JACEIK010011802.1:22620-34114 GCA_018107945.1 Datura stramonium | reverse complement strand
ATTTTCTGATATGGTGGAGGACATCATTGAAGTCTTTATGGATGAATTTTCGGTGGTGGGTGATTCATTCGATGATTGTTTGGCTCATTTGAGCAGGGTGCTGCGGCGATGTGAAGAGACCAACTTGGTGCTTAACTGGGAAAAGTGCCATTTCATAGTCAAAGAAGGTATAGTGTTAGGCCACAAGATTTTTGGTAAGGGTATTGAGGTGGATAGGGCCAAGATCGAAGTAATTTCTAGTCTACCACCTCCAATTTCTAAGAAAGGTGTTGGAAGCTTTTTGGGTCATGTAGAGTTTTATAGGAGGTTCATCAAGAACTTCTCAAAGATTGCACATCCTTTGTGTAAACTGCTTGAGAAAGAGGTGAAGTTCGTTTTGATGAGGCATGTCTGAAGGCGTTTGAATGCCCAAAAGAGAGATTGACCATTGCCCCAATTATAATGGCACCTGACTGGTCTTTACCATTTGAGGTTATGTGTGATGCTAGCGGAGTGGCCCTAGGAGCTATTTTGGACCAAAGGCATGAAAAGATCTTCCATCCTATTTATCATTCTAGCAAGGCTCTTAATGCAGCTCAGAAAAATTACATCGTGGCAAAATAGGAGTTTTTGGCTGTAGTATTTGCATTCGAGAAGTTTCGAGTGTACTTGCTTGGAACCAAAGTGATAGTCCAGTTAGATCATGCAACTCTGAGATATCTGATGGAAAAGAAGGATTCCAAGTCGCGGTTGATTTGATGGATTCTGTTGCTGCAAGAGTTTGAGTTTGAGGTAAAGGACTAGAAGGGGACTGAAAACCAGGTGGTGGATCATATATCAAGATTAGAAGAAGATGCAACACTTTGTGATGACCTTGACATAGATGATTCATTCCTAACGAGTAGGTTTTAGATGCCTCACAGGATCTTATCCCATGGTTTGCAAACTTCGCTAATTATATGGTGAGTGATGTTGTACTGGAAAACTTATCTTTTCACCAGCGGAAGAAGTTCATGTCTGATGTGCGGAAGTTTATCTGGGATGAGCCCTACTTATTCCGCATATGTGCTGATGGGGTGATTCGGAGATGCGTTCCCGAGGTGAGATGTTGAGCATATTGGAGCCTGCCACTCATCCCCTATTGGGGGTCACCACAACGTGATTCACACTGCCCACAAAATTCTGCAATGTGGGTACTATTGGCCAACCATTCACCAGGATGCACATGATTTCGCAAAGGCATGTGATGCATGCCAAAGGCAAGGAGACATATTTTCATGACCCGAACCGAGGCTCGGATCACAACATGGGACAAAGAGCCCCGAGAGACCCCAATTCGACCCATGGAATAAGAATTCATCTAACTCAATTAATAAAACTGAAGAATCAACATAATAAGCTTAGCGGAGGTCTAAATTAAACATAACAACATAATACACAATCTAAAGTTGAATACATCCTTTGTTTGAAAAACCTCTAAACATGACGAGTTGATGGGACAAGACCCCAACTAACTCAACCAAAACTGAAACTGAAAATACATAGAGAAAGTATGAATAAGTCTAGTCTTCAGGAGATGAGGACTCACCAACAATGTAAGATGCTAACTCTAAATACTGAACGGGGCTGAGCTTGGGAGCCGGGTCTTGTATCATGAAACGATATACCAAAGAGTATGCAGTTAGTACGTGGAATGTACTGAGTATGCAAGATAAGTAAAAAGGACATTTCAAAATACATAAAAGCTCATAAGAGATCATAAGAGTAGGACAACATGCTCATACCATAAATATAATACGATAACATAAAGCTCAAGGTTTTAAAATCATTCGTAACCCATTCAATACCATAGTCATAAGAGAAACTTTATAAACCATCACTCAAGAAAAATTAACATAAACATAATAATGCATCAAAACATGCGGAACAATGGGAGATTCTTATAACCGAAATGCCCCATATGAGCACACATGGAGTCCGACCTGTAAATCCCTAGTCGGGAGGATGTTCATACCTTGACAAGGGTAGAACCGTGAAGGACGTGATATCACACATGAAAGGGCCCATTTGGGAAAAGGGGAAAGTCACAAGAGAGGTCCCATCATGTCCTACGGTGGCACGTAGTTCTGAGATTTGGGGCAAAACCTGGTCCCCCAACCTATTCGGTGTTAAATACTACTCCCAAAACATATATAGTGCTCATAGTATAATATGCATGAGATTCATGTGCTAGTTAAATCATGATAATCATAAGCATGCTTTTAAATACGTGACTAACCATGAGGGTAAAGCCCGTGAGTCAACCCAAAACATAATTAGTAAAATCATGAGGTTCATGCATACTTGTAAATCATGTATAGGCTTTGTAAATCATAAATTCATAATGGACATTTGAATAAATCCATATTATAACTCATAAATCATGATGGGTTTAAGAAATGAGGTAAAGATCATAACTCGATTCATCATAGAACTGACATAATTACGCATAATTCAATAGAAATTGAAATCAATAAATTTATAATCGAATTAGTTGAAAAATCTGATCGTGATTCGTAGAATATGATGTAAATCATAAAAAATAATAACCCATGGATAGATCATTAGATTTCCACAAGATTTAAGGTAAAACCCCAAAAGATTTTTGAAAAAAACTTCATGAATTAAGAGAGATTGGGCATGGGTGTGAATGAAAACACCCATTCATAACCTTACATACCTCTAAATGGCTGATTCTTACCTCCCTTGAATGCCCAAGAAGGAATTGAAGAAAACCTTGAAGGATTGCCTTGATTACCTCTCTAGACTATCACTCTTGCATGCATGAATATGAAAATGACCTAAAATGAACTTAACCCCTTTAAAAGTCATCATTCATAACTCAAAACGACGTAGCGTAAACCTTAGGAACATAGGATTTATGGAAAAGTCCTTACAAAATTCGCCGAAAATAACTGCCATCTGGTACCAACGAGGGACCTAACAACTCTTCATCATGGGCCACGACTCGTGGAGTCGTTCGTCGGGTACACTGCTTTTCAGGTCTCCTGGGATCGTCACGGGTGACTTAACGATCCGTAACTAGTGACCCCGACTCGTGGTCACCACCCGTTATGTACACTGCCTCATCCTTGATTAAATTTTTACCCTGCTGCTCATGACCCTCCACAAGAATTCTGGTGATGGAGCATGACTCGTGGGGTCCTTCTGTTAAGTACACTGCCCTCTTCCTTCTCTTTTCTCACTCAACACTCCCCACGACTGACCTAACGAGTCGTGGGGCCTGACCACGACTTGTGGTCACGTCCATGGGGATCCCATTTCCCAAACTTCAACTCATCAACTGGGCCTCACCATGGCTCACATCACGACTCGTGGTTTTCTCCCACGGGTCACCTCATGACCCGTCCTGTGTCTGGTGCCAATTTTTAAAATTTTCTCCATTTTAACTCCCGGATCTGATCTTTGGGCTTCCGGGGTATAACAATATGTCCCCCTTGGGAACATTCATCCTCAAATATTGGAAAACACATAGAAAATTAGAGAAATGCAATTGTCATATTCAAACACTGATTATGTAAGCCAAAAACTGATGGAATGACTACCTCCGATTTAAACTACACAGCCGAACTGAATTCATGATTCATTTACACATCCACATAAATAAAAGAAACTTGAACACATGAACTGAACATGAAAACCAAATAGAGTTTTAGTGCAAAAATTGAGGTGAATGTCTCAGTGGTGCCAGAGTGAGTCATCACGGGCCATGGCACGACTCGTAGGATGAAGTAACGAGTCGTGGTGAGAAGTTGTGGTTAAGTCGTATTGGTTTAGATGGATGGTACCACGGTTGACAGTACAACCCGTAGGATGGTGGTACGAGTTGTGGTATACCAGTCATGACAAAATTCAGAAAGTTAGGATAAAGGGTGAAGTGACCACGAGAGGTAACCACGAGTCGCGACTTGATGGTATGACTCATGGTCGAGGCCAGAACTGCTTTTTAGGGAAATTTTAGTAAGGGCAATTTCGACTTTTCTACACTTTTGGTCCCTAAACCACATCTTTTTGAGGTTGGAATAGGGTCTTTAAGGAATGAAAACTCATGTTAAGTTCCTTTTAGCAGTTACAAGTGTTAGAGAAGGGAGCAGGAAGGGTTTCGAGAAAATTTCTTCAAGATTCTTCATGTTTTCACTTAAGGTTCTTCATGAAAGTAGGAAATCACAAAATTTCCAGGTATATGGGGTTTTGAATGGGTATATTAGACCCTTCCAATTCCCATTTCTTTCCATTTTCTATGATTAAGTTACCAAATTCTTGTAGGTCTTAACCTAATTGCATGATTTCTCACAAGTTTACATGAAAGTGTGGTAGTATGTTTAAATTACGAATTTTGAAGTATTTTGGTTGATATTGCTTGTATATTTATATTTCATTATTTAAAACTCTAAAAGTATGGATGCCAGATTATGAAGGATTTTTAGTAAAATTCATGTTCATGATGATTCCGCAAGCTTAATACGAATTTTTAAATTTCAAGAATGTCTTCAAGTTTTCTATTTCTTATGTTATCATGATTATGTTTCACATAAACTAAGCATTTGAAGCATGATTAAGATTTTGGGTCATGCCCATATGTTGTGTATGATTTATGAACTACGTCTTTGGCCGACTCACGGGCCCAAATTCCATGGCTAGTATTATGAACTTTAAAGAATGGTATGATTTTCACGATTAAAATAGATGTGTGTTTTATGTATGAATTTCTATGAGAACATTGCATGTTTTGGGAGTAGTACTCAATACTGAGTAGGTTCGGGCCCTAGGTTACGCTCCGAATCTCAGAACTACGTGCCACCATAGGATTATGTTTGGGACCTCCTCAGTGACTGTCCCCTATGCCCTACGGGGCCTTCACGAGTGATATCACACCTTTCATGGTTCATACCCTTGGCAACGTATGAACAGCCTCCCAACTAGGCGTACAAGTCGGACTTCATGTGTGCTCATGTGGAGTATGTTGGTTATAGAAATCTCCCATTGTTCCTCATGGTTTTGAAATATGGATGATTATGTTCGTTTGTCTCAAGTTATGATTTATGAAATGTTTTCCCCAAATGTTATAACTTTGATGGGTTTATGAATATTTTTGGAAATATTGAGCCTTACGATATACTTACGATTTCAGTTTTATGATCATGACGTCCCCACTCCTATAAGTTTTATATTTTTAAGCATCATTTTGCATACCTTACATACTCAGTACTTTCCGAGTACTGACCCATATATTTTAAAGATCTGGTTCGCAGGCTCAGCATCGTCCCTAGTTTGTGCTCAGTTTCGCTAAATCACCAGTGGTTAGTCGTCATGATCCGAGGGCTTCATGTTCAGACTTGTTTAATTGTCTTATGTTCTCAAAATGTTTGGGTTATTTTGGGTCTTGTCCATTCAACCCGTGTTTTATGATTAGAGGCTTTCAGACTTATGTGTAGTATTCAGCCGTTTATGTTTGGATCTGGTATTGTTGTTTTCTTTATATCTCATGATACGACTTTCAGCTAGTTCATGCTTGACAGGTTAAGTTTTTCTCCATATATGGATGAATTAGTATTATGCTAACACCATGGGTTGACTAAGGATCTCTCAGGGATCCTTGTCTCGTGTCTACGATCCGGGTGTACTCTCGGGTCGTGACAAACTTGGTATCAGAGCCATAGGTTTAGAGGTGTCCTAGGGAGTCTGAAAGCCACGTTAGGTAGAGTCTTTTTAATGGGTGTGAAGTGCGCCACACTTATGACGAAGAGGCTACTATACGTTTTAGGAATATTCCCTTCTTTCATGATCTATGTTGTGCGGTCAAAATCTCTCCCTCTTTCTAATTCGTGTTGTTCGCGACTGTAGAAAATTTATGGATACTAGAAGGATAATCATAAGGAGGAACAAAATTGATGAAGGCCACGGTGGTGACAATGATAATGGGCGTCAGCAAGCCCCACCTGTTTAGGAGCCCCAGGCACCCGAGCCAGCTGCCCATGCTGAGTTTCGGGCGGCTATTCAAATGCTGGCGCATGCCTTGACCGCTCAGGTCAACTAGCAGGCTGTTGAGCCTGTTCCTCAGAACGGCAATGCAGCAGCCTCCTGGATTAGAGACTTTTTGAGGATGAACCCTCCCGAGTTTACAGGGGCAAAGGAGGACGAGGATCCACACGAGTTCATCGAAGGGATTTTGAAGGTCACTCAGGTCATGGTGGTGACAAGTGAGGAATGTGTTGATTTGGCCTCTTATCAGCTGAAGGAGGTCGCTTACATTTGGTTCAATCAATGGAGGGATAGCAGGGCAGCGGGAACAGGCCTTATCAGCTGGGATGAGTTCCATATAGCCTTTCTCGACAAGTTTTTCCGTCGGGAGATAAGGGAACTAAAAGAAACTGAGTTTTTCAACCTTAAGCAAGGAAAGATGACGGTGTTGGAATATGCACTTGAGTTCACTCGCCTGTCAAAATATGCCCTGGAGTTAGTGATGGATCAAAGGGCGCGGATGAGCAGATTCGTGCAGGGAGTAGCTGAGTATATGGCTAAGGACTGCAGAACAGCCATGCTTCATCAGGATATGGACTACCCTCAGATAGTCCTCTATGCTCAGCAGATGGAAGCCACTCATATGAGGCAGAGAGAGGACAAGAGGGCTAGAACTGATAGCCATAGGTTCTCCCAGCCTAAGCCAAGGGGTGAATTTCACCAGCAGTCCCAGCACAGGCCCACTGCACCAGCATCATCTTCAGCCAGTACTCCATCTATGCCACAGGACGGTCATAGGAGCAGGGCCTCAGGTTTGAGGAGTCAAAACAACATGCGCACAGAGTGCACATTCCCATCAGTAAACAAGGAGACTCATTAATGCGGGTTTAGGCCTATAATCGAAGCAAAATATAGCGAAGAGGGAGAATAAGGTTCTATAGTGGGTAGCTTCTTAAACATGTAAAAGATCAAGTTTAATGATAATTTGGGAGAGATAGAGAGAGACCATATCCTTATTACTACTAGGAGAAGAGTTTTTTCACGTAAAAACCTTGTGTTGATTGTTTTTAATTCCTCACTTATTTCTTGTTTGAATTATTGACAAACCTAGTTCTTAAAGATATAAGGGGTATCATAAAATAACAATTGGTCTCAGATAAGGTTCTTTCAAAAAATTTAGCACCTTGAAAGGTCAAAGATGGCTACACCCCCAAGATTACAAGAAGGACAATCGATCACATGGCCACCATCCTTCAATAAAAAAATATTATTATTTTGTGGAAATCAAGAATGAAAGATTTTATAGTTGGATAAGATCTAGAACTATGGGATATCATCCAAGATGGTTCAAAAATCCCCCTGACCATTGATAATAAAGGCAAGCAAACTCTATCCAAGTCAACAAAAGATTACTTTGAGAAAGACATGTCATGTCCTGAGTCTACACTCTAGACGTCGACCAGCGCTCAGACTACAAAGTGATCTAAGAGAACCCTTTACCTATATTACTATTAGCTGAGAGTACAATCAAGTATAGCAAAAGTAATAACTGCAATAGGCTACATAAAAAAGCTAAGATTTATTAACTGAAACCAAAAGCAATGTTAAAAGTAACATGTTGACCCAATTCTGACTCTATCTATGAAGCCTCTATAACTGAAGAATAGTTGCGGGGACATAGCTCTCATGGCTACCTCAAGCTCTATAAACCAAAATAATCAATAAGACTAGGACTCTCCAGAAGTAGGAGGCCTCACCAAAACCTGAATGATAGTTAAGTCCTAGTGTTGCGCCTGCTGCTGATCCATTCTACCTGAGTTTGTATCATAAAATGATGTAGCACAAAATAGCGTCAATACGTGAAATGTACGGTATGTAATAAGTCTAAATGAAATAACAGTTAAGCAAGAATATATGAATTGAAATAATAAACTAACAGATAGAACGTGACTGAAACTAAAGCTTTGAATGATGCATCAAACACAATATGATCAATGTGTAAAATATTTATGTAATAAACTGTGGATCAAAAAAATATCTGAAAATTACAATAAAAATGCTAAGCTTTAACTTATGTGGGAGTTTCTCGTAACCGACACCATCATGAATGAGCACATGATGCCCAACTGTCTCGCTCAAGTTGGTAGGACCGCTCAAAGCATTGCTAAGGAAGAGAATGATCTAAACTATGGATCCATAACTGAAGTCCTTACCACGTACTTATCTTTGAGGAGTCACCCGAATCAATGACATGATCCTATCCATGCCGGCTATGTAGTTCTGGGGCTTACGAGTTATCTAAACTCTTCACCTAACTCGGTGCTAAATAATCCTCTAAAAATATATTCTCATATACTTATGCCTATTTGAGGCATCTTGAAAATAGCTTTTATAAAGTACTTTAACTATAAATATAATGGATGTTTAAAACTCTTGCTGAGACTTCCACTCAAAATCTCTTTACTTTAATGAGAGCCTTTTATTCAAAATATTCTTTAAAAATTTAGGAGTTTCTATACTCCAAATATCTCTTTGAAAACTTGTGAGCTTTCATGCTCAAAACATCTTATGAGTTTTAAAACAAGACTTTACTTCATCTTTGAAAATCATGATCAAAATAATACTTTCTTTCTCAAAGTCTCTTAATGAAAACTCTTTTAAAAATCTTCTCACTTTATGAAAATAATGCAATTAAAATCAAATCACAATGCTTTCAAAATCACGACTTTATGTAATAGGGTTCATGGGATAAGAGATATGAATCAACCATCAACAATCAATAAACTCAAGAATTGAAAAGAACATCATCAATAAACATCAAGAGAGTAATGAACAACAACAAAGGGATATAATCCAATAGGTGTAACTCAGCAATGAACAATTCAATTGATAGAGAAGAAGACAATTAAACAATTAGGTAAAACCCTAGCTTTGATCTCAATGTATTCTTGCATAGATGTAGGGAATAAGGATGATTAGGTATCCTCACTTTATTTAGCCTTACATACCTAGAAAGTTAAACTTAGAATCAAGCTTGAAGAACACTAGATTGAGAAGATGAATTCCTAGCTTGCTTGATGAACTTGAGAGCTAATGATCTTGAATTCTTATGTTATAATGGAAAGAACAGGAGTTTAGACTAACTAAACCCTTAAATATACTATTTAGGAACCCAAAATATTCTGTTTTAGCAGATAAAAATATGAAAAGTTAGTAAATTACCCTTAGGGAGAAGTTTAAAATTTTTGCCCGTTAGTGACAACGGGTCACACAACGTGTCGCTGGTTATCACCACGGCTCTTGATGACCAATTGTTACTTACTAGACCAGTTTTACTCAATCTCTAAACTTCATATCACAAATCATTATCACGGGTCATCACTCATCATAACGAGTCATTACATCCGTCCATGGTCACTGAAATCATGTTGCATACTCTCTAAATCTTATCCCACGACCCATTATTATGACCTGTCATTAGGTCCAACGAGTCATCCTGTGACTTATTAAGTCAAGATGTTGCCTGCAGATAGGAACAATGACTCATTACTATGAGTGGTACCATCACACCATGACTCATGGTATGGTCTTGTGGTCTAAAGGATGAAACTTTTGAGGCTTACCACGACTCACATGATGGTTCATTAGTGCATACCATGACTCATCACACTAGTCATTCTGAGGCAAATTGCAGATTTTTTTGCTAGTTTCTACTTCAAGTCTGGGGTCAGATCTTAGGAACTTTTGAGAGTTGTTACAATATCTCCCCCTTGAGCCATTCGTCCTTGAATAAAAACTGAACTAGACTGATAGGTGATCTAATTGAGAGTAATTAAACTGAACTTAACTAAATTCACAAAATATGCAACCATACTAAGGACTTCAACATAACTAATGGAACATGAAACTGATAAGAGTACGATGAAAGAAAACTATTAACTCAAGATGATTTTGGATTAGGCGAGAATAAATGAGGATACTTTGCCATAATATCTACTTCATCTTCCCAAGTAGCTCTCTCAACTAGTTGATTCCTCCATAACACCTTCTTAGAAGCACCCTTTTTGTTCATTAGCTTACGGACCCAACAATAAAGAATGTCAATTAGTACTTCCTCATCTGACAGGTTGTCCTTAACTCCTATATTCTCCGAAAGGACAATGAGTGAGGAGTCACCAACACACTTCTTAAGTATAAAGATGTGGAAAACTGAATGGACTGATGCTAGTTCGACTAGTAGCTCAAACTCATAAGCTACCTTGCTTAACTCTCATGGAAATATGATAGGGACCAATATAGAAGGGACGAAGCTTCTCTTCATTCCCAAATCACATAACACACTTTGTGGGTGATATCTTCAATTATACCCAATCATCTACCTCAAACTCCAAGTCTCTACGCCTAATATCTATATAAGACTTTTATCGACTCTGGGCATTCTTCAACCTTTCCTGTATGATCTTAACCTTCTCCATGGCTTGTTTCACTAAGTATGGTCCTATAAACTCTACTTCACCAACTTCAAACCAATCAGTTGGAGATCTACACCCACGTCTATAGAGAGCCTCATAAGGAGCCATTTGAATATTGGAATGATAACTATTGTCATATGCAAATTTTATAAGAGTCAAATTGTCATCCAAATTTTGCTTGAGATCAATAACACATGATCTCAAAATATCCTCCACTATCTGAATAGTCCGCTCTTCCTGACCATTTGTCTGTAGATGAAAATATGTGTTTATATTCACTATAATAATTCAGACTTTCGGGCTAAGTTTGAAACTGTTCTAGGTAAGTAGATTGACCCAAACCCAATGAATTTTATGAAAACTAAGTGTTAAGATAAATTCTTAAGTATAAGAAGTGAATTGGATATAAATTAAGGTTATAAGGAACCTCTAGCACAAACTTGAGTTGAGTGTCTTCTTACCGATTGAGCTTTTGTATAAGTTCTTATAAGAGTCAATTTCAAACGATCATAAGTTCAAATTTACAAAATATTTTTTAGTGATTAAATGATCAAATTGAATCTCTTTGAGTATTTTTTTCAACACATCTTACCTTGCATCAATCGGAGTTTAGAGTAAAAAGTAAAGAATATTTTAGTGAAGCACTGTTAAGTGACATGGGGTCAAAGTCAAAGATGTGTGAAGTTACCAAAAACGATCTTAAAGTTATTTTATGGAGTTCCCACTGTCTAATTGCCTAAAACCAGATGGTTTTAGATTCCTAAAGTTATTATATAAGTACTTCTAAAGCCTAAACATTCCTTCCTCAATATCCCAATTAGAATTCAAGGATCAAAGCTCTAAGTTTTTTAAGAATCTAGGAAGTCTTCTTCTCCAAATTTGGGTTCTTCGAGCTAGAGTCTAAGGTTCTAGTTTTCCAAGTATGTAAGGCTAACCTAAGTAAGAATTCCCATTCTTCCTTATGCCCTACATTATGTAAGAATTCATTGAGATTAAAGCTAGGGTTTTTACCAAATATTTGA
>JACEIK010011802.1:7312-22505 GCA_018107945.1 Datura stramonium | reverse complement strand
ATTCTTGATTCTTGGTTCATGGTTCTTGATTGTTGAGGTTGATTCATGTATCTTATCCCATGAACCCTAGTTGAACGAAAGCATGATTTTTAAAGAACATATTTTGGAAGTAAATGCATTTTTTCATAAAAATTAAACATATTTTCAAGAGAGTATGCATGATGAGATTTTTTGCATAATGATTTAGCATGATTTTCAAAATCTTAAGTAAAGTATTATTTTTGAAAGTCATGAGATGATTTTAAGCCAAGACTCACAAGTTTATAAAGAAAGGTTTTGGAGTCAAGACTCCCAAGTAACATTTTTAGCAATGTTTTGAGCCAAGGCTCATAAGAAAAGTTTAAAGAGATTTTGAGCTAAGGTTCAACAGAGATTTTAAAAAATTTCATTATATTTATTGAAAAAGTTCTTTATAATGATGTTTTCAGTTTTGCCTCACTGAGGGCCTAGTTATATGAGCATATGTTTTGGGATAATTATCTAGCACCGAGTTGGGTGAATGAGTTCAGACAACCCCTAAGCCCAATAACTACGTAGCCAGTGTAGGATAGGATTATAGTTCGGGTGACTCCTTAGATAATCCCATGGTAAGGACTTCAGTTACGACCACAGTTCAATTTTGTCCTCAGCCCGGGCAAGGCTTTGGATAGCCCTCCTCCACATGGGCCAGATGTGGGATCATCATGCGCTTATTTATAATGGTTGTCATTTATGAGAAACTCCCAATTTAAATATATACATAATTGTCATATGTATTTTACAGAGACTACATGATGCATGAGTTTTATGGCATAAACTATTTTACACTTTGATCATATTATCATATTATGTCCTATGCATCATTTAGAGCTTCATAATACAGTTTCAGTTTATTGATTTTAGTTATGTCCTTCAATTGAGACATTCTTTCTAACCTTATTTCACTCAGCTATTTTACATACAGTACTTTCCATGTACTAACACCTTTTTTTGTGCTGCATCGTATTATAATGAAGACTCAGGTAGATAGGATCGGTAGAGGATGCTTTGCTAGGAGTTTATCTACATTCAGCTTTGGTGAGGCCTCCTACATTCAGAGTGTCACAATTGTGATTGAGTGTTTTTATTATTAATTCTTGAGGTAGCCGTGGGAACTATGTACTGATACCCTTCTACAATTATAGAGGGTTCATAGATAGAGGTAGATATTGAGTTAATAATGTTACTTCTTAACATTTATTTCAGTTGTAAAATAAATTCTATATCATTATATTGAGCTCACTATGTTTTTGCTTCCTCCTTGTTTATTGAGATCTAAACTGATAGTAAGCCAGCCCAAGGGTTCACTTGGATCACGAAAGTGGTGTGGGTGCCAATCGATGCCCTGGGTCTAGATTCGAGATGTGATAAACTTGGTATCATAACTTTAGATTTTCAAGAGTCCTAGGGTGTCTATGAAGCCGCGTCTAGTAGTTTCCTTCTTATTGGTGTGAAATGCGCTACATCTATAATGAGGAGACTATGAATCGTTAGAAAATACTTTTGTTCTTTCATACTCTAGATCGTGTGATATATTTTGATTCTATAAATACTTCTTCCTAGATCACGCATTCACGTGCTCCAAAGCATAACACCAGTTAGAGGATAGCATGCGCTCTCGAACCATTTCTTCCCATAGAAATTAGAAGAAGCTAAGGCAGAAAAATTTGTGAACTTGAAGCAAGGCACCAATAGAGTGGATGAGTATGGTCTCAAGTCAACCCAGTTATTTGGACATTCTCTGGAGGTGGTGCTAGACTTGACAGTCAGAATAAGGAAGTTTATGTTCGATTAAGGTAAGCATGAGAAAAGGGAATGCTAGGATACACTACTGCTAAGGAGATGGACATATCTAGACTTATGATGTATACCCAGTAGTTAGAGGAGGATAAATAGAAGGAAAGAAAAGAACGTAAAGGATTAGAGAGATTTTGAGGATGAATCCACCAATGGTCACAGGGTCTAAAGGTTGATGAAAACCCTCGGAACTTTATCAATGGAATTAGGAGAATCTTGAGAATAATGCACGTAACAGAAATAGAAAGAGTTGAATTTACTTCTTATATATTAGAGGATGTTGTCAATGTATGGTATGATTGGTTAGAGACTCTTAGTGTTTCTACTCCGGTCGGTGAGTCAGTTTTAGCTAAGAGAATCTATAGAGATTGTACAGTTTAAGTTCATCATAGAGATACCATAGCTGAGTTGATAAAGCTTGAAATGGTAGATTTCAATTTTATTCTAGGCATGGATTTGTTATATTCCTATTATCCTACAATTGATTGTACGACCTGAATCATAGAATTTTGATTTTCAGATGAGCCAGTCATGTTTGGGAAGGTAGTTCCATTGTGCTTAAGGGTCATATCATTTCATACCTTAAGGATAGAAAGTTAATCTCTAAGGGTTTCATCTCTAATTTGGTTAGAGTTAGAGACTCTGATGTTGAGACCCCATCCTTCCAATCCGTCCTATTATTAATGAGTTTCCTGAGGTCTTCCCCAATGATCTTCTAAGAGTCCTTCCAGATAGGAAGATAGATATTGGAATCAATGTTATTCCTAATACTCAACCTATTTCTATTCCGCCGAATAGAATGGCTCCAGTTGAGTTGAAAAAGTTGAAATAGCAGTTAAGGGATTTGCTAGATAAGGGTTTCATCCACCCCAGTGTTTCCCCATGGTGTTCTCTAGTTTGCTTCATTCGTAAGAAAGATAGTATCCTTAGAATGTGTATTGATTACATGAAGTTGAACAAGGTCACCTTTTAAAATAAGTATCCTCTTCCTAGAATCGATGACTTGTTCGACCAGCTTCAGGGTGATAGTTGTTTCTCTAAGATATACCTCAGATTAGGTTATCATCAATTGAAGGTAATGGAAAGTGATATCCCCAAGACAACTTTTAGGACTCACTATGGTCATTATGAGTTTTTTGTTATGTCCTTTGGATTGACTAATATTCCTGCAACATTTATGGATATCATGAACAGAGTGCTTAATCCATATTTGGACATGTTTGTTATTGTGTTCATTGATGATATCTTGGTTTACTCCAAGAGTGGGAGGAGCATGCTAACCATCTCAGAATAGTCCATCAAACACTTAAGGACAAGGAGTTATATTTCAAATTCTCTAAGTGTGAATTTTGGTGGAAGTCCATGGAATTCTTAGGCTACATAGTTTCCAGTGAAGGTATTAAGGTTATCTCTTAAAAGATTGAGGTAGTTAAGAATTGGCCTAAACCCACAACTTTGACAGATACAAGAAGTTTCTTGGGTTTAGCTAGCTATTATATAAGGTTTGTAGAAGGTATTGGTTTTCACAAAAGGGGGAGATGGCATCCTGATATACCATGGTAGATTGTGTGTTCCTAATGTAGATGGCCTTAGAGATAGAATTATGGCAGAAGCACACAACTCTAGGTATTCGATTCATCCAAGTTCCACCAACATGTACAATGAATTGAGAGAAGCCTATTTATGGAATGGTATGTAGAGGGACATAGTAGACTTTGTGGCTAAGTGCCCAAACTGCCAGTAGGTTAAGGTTGAGCACCAAAGGCCATGTGGTGTTGCTCAGAATGTAGCACTCCCCGAATGGAAGTGGGAGATGATTAATATAGAATTTATCACCGATTTACCAACATCCCGCATACAACATGACTCTATTTGGGCGATCATTGAATGACTAAGTCAGCTCATTTTTTAGCGGTAAAGACTATAGACTTAGCGGAGGATCTTTCTAAGTTATACCTTAAGGAGGTGGTGAGACTCCATGGATTACCATTATCCATTATTTCAAACAGAGGTACTCAGTTTACAGCTCAGTTTTGGAAGTCATTCCAGAAAGGTTTGGTTTTGAAGGTGAACCCTAGAATCATTTTTCATTCGTAGACAAATGGTCAGGTAGAGCGTACTATTTATACCTTGAAGGACATGTTAGGAGCATGTGTTATTCATTTCAAAGGAAATTTGGATGGCCATTTACCTCTTATTGAGTTTGCCTACAATAACAATTATTATTATAGTATTTAGATAACTCTATATGAAGCTTTTAATGGGAAGGGGTATAGATCTACGATTAGATGATTTGAGGTTGGCGAAGTAGAGTTTATAGGACTAGACCTATTGAAACAAGCTATGGAAAAATTTAAGACCATCCAAGAAAGGCTTAAGACTGCACAAAGCTGCCAAAAGTATTATACCGATGTTAGACAGAGAGATTTAGAGTTTGAGATTGATGATTGGGTGTATCTGAAGGTTTCACCTATGAAGAGGGTTATGAGGTTTGGGAAGAGAGGAAAGCATAGTCTCCTCTATGTTGGCCCATATCAGATTTCTAAGAGAGTTGTCAACATAGCTTATGAGTTGGAGCTGCCCGCCGAATTTGCCTCAGTCCATCCGATTTTCCACATCTCTATACTTAAGAAGTGTATGGGAGATATCTCACTCATTGTTCATATGGAGATTGTTGGAATTAATGATAACCTATCATATGCGGAAGTTCTAGTCGAGATTATGGATCGTCAAGTTCATAAGTTAAGGAACAAGGAAGTTTCTTCGGTCAAGGTATTATGGAGAGATCAACATGCTGAGGTAGCTACTTGGGAAGTTGAAGCCGACATGATGTCCAAGTATCCCCATTTATTCCCTCCTAATCTATAATAATTGTGAGGTAATAGTTTCCGTTTGTAGCATTCTTATTGGTTTTGTATTTCATCTAGTTGCCATTGAGTTCCTTAGTATGATTGAGTGTTGTATGAGTTGTGTTTGAGTACTTTAGTTAGATCAGCTATTGTCTAAGACTAGTATCAGTTTTCATTCGAGGACGAATGATCCCAAGGGGGAGATATTGTAATGCCTCAGACTTTCTGGATAAGTTTGAAACTATTCTAGGTATGTAGATAGACCCGAACTTAATGAATTTTATGAAAACTAGGTATTAAGATCAATTCTTAAGTGTGAGAAATGAATTGGATACAAATTAATGTTATAAGGAACCTCTAGCATGAAGTTGAGTTTAGAGCCTTCTTACCGATTGAGTTTTTATATAAGTTCTTACAAGAGTCAACTTTAAATAATTATAACTCCCAATTTACAAAGTATATTTGAGTGATTCAGCCTATGAAATTGAAGCCTTTTGAGTCTTTTTTCCAATGCATCTAACCTTGCATTAATCAGAATTCAAAGTAAAAATTTATGAGTATTTTAGTGAAGCACTATCAAGTGATACAGGGTCAAAGTCAAAGATGCGTGAAGTTACCGAAAATGATCTTAAAGTTATTTTAGGGAGTTCCCAAAGTTTAGTTTCCTAAACCCATATGGTTTGGGATTCCTAAATGTATTATTTAAGTACTCCTAAAGCCTAGACACTCATTCCTCACCATTCCAATTAGAATTAAAGGATCAAAACTCTCAAGTTTTTCAAGAAGCTAGGAAGTTTTCTTCTCCAAATTAGGATTCTTTAAGCTTGAGTGTAAGGTTCTATTTTTTCAGGTATGTAAGGCTAACCTAAGTAAGGATTCCTTTTCATCCTTATGTCCCACATCAATGCAATAATTAATTGAGATTAAAGCTAGGGTTTTTACCTAATTCTTTAATTGTCTTCTTCTCTATGTATATATGTTGAATAGCCATTATTAAAATTTTCATATTGAGTTGTATATTGAAGTCTCTTGATTGTAATCCTATTCTAGTCATTGTTGATCATACTATTATGATTCTTGATTCTTGATTCATGGTTCTTGATTGTTGAGGTTGGTTCATGTCTCTTATTCCATGAACCCTAGTTGCATGAAAGCATGATTTTTAAAGAATGTATTTTGGAAGTAAATGCATTATTTTCATAAAGATTAAACTTATTTTCAAGAGAGTATGCATGATGAGATTATTTGCATAAATATATGATTTTTAGCATGATTTTCAAAAGCTTAAGTAAAGCCATA
This sequence comes from Datura stramonium, assembly GCA_018107945.1. NCBI lineage: Eukaryota > Viridiplantae > Streptophyta > Magnoliopsida > Solanales > Solanaceae > Datura > Datura stramonium. The sequence continues at coordinate 16,542 of JACEIK010011802.1, read as the reverse complement.
TTTTAGAAAGTCATGAGATGATTTCAAGTCACGGCTCACAAGTTTTTAAAGAAAGGTTTTAGAGTCAAGACTCCGAAGTAACATTTTTAGAAATGTTTTGAGACAAGACTCGTGAGAAAAATTTAAAGAGATTTAGAGCCAAGGCTCAACAAAAATTTTAAAACAATCATTGTATTTATAGCTAAAGTTCTTTATAATGATATTTTCAGTTTTGCCAGATTGAAGGCCTAGTTATATAAGCATATGTTTTGGGAGAATTATCTAGCACCGAGTTGGGTGAATGGATTCAGACAACCCCTAAGCCCCAAAACTATGTATCCAGTGTAGGATAGGATCACACCGTTGGTCTGGTGACTCCTGAAATAAGCCCATGGTAAGGACTTCAGTTATGGATCCACAGTTAGTTTTGTCCTCAGCCCCGACAAGGCTTTGGATAGCCCTCCTCCATGTGGGCCAGACATGGGATCATCATGCTCTTATTTATAATGGTTGTTTATTATGAGAAACTCCCAATTTAAAGATATACATTATTTTCATATGTATTTACAGAGACTATATGATGCATGAGTTTTATGGCATAAACTGTTTTACACTTTAATCATATTATCGTATTGTGTACTATACATCATTTAGAGCTTCAGAATACAGTTTCAGTTTATTGATTCTTGTTATGTCCTTTGATTGAGACATTCTTGCTAACCTTATTTCACTCATCTATTTTACATAACGTACTTTCCATGTACTGACACCTTTTTTTTGCACTGCATCGTATTATGATGCAGACTCAGGTAGATAGGATTAGTAGAGGATGCTTTACTAGGACTTTATCTACATTTAGCTTTGGTGAGGCCTTCTACATTCGAAGAGTCACAATTGTGATTAAGTGTTTTTATTATTAATTCTTGAGGTTGCCGTGGGAACTATTTACCGATACCCTTTCTACAGTTATAGAGGCTTCATAGATAGAGTTAGATATTGAGTCAATAATGTTACTTCTTAAAATTTATTTCAGTTATAAAATAAAATCTATATCATTATATTGAGCTCACTATGTTTTTGCTTCCACCTTGTTTATTGAGATCTAAACTAATTGGAAGCCAGGCCAAGGGTCCGCTTGGATCATGAAAGTGGTATGGGTGCTGGTCGATGCCTTGGGTCTAGATTCAGGGCGTGATATTCATCTTCTAACCGACACCTCTCTAAAATGACTTGAAGTCTGACTATCTCATGAATACACAATCTTGCATAATTCTTAGCTTAATTCATAGTCTTGATCGGTAAGAAATAAGCTGACATAGTCATTCAATCTAAATCACCCAAGTAGAGTCATATTGTCTACGTGACTTCGGTAGACTGGTTATAAAATCCATATTGATCATCTCCCACTTTCACTTAGAAATTGCTATATTCTGATCTACACCACATGGTCTTTATTAGTCGACCTTAATCTGTTGACAATTCGGGCATCTAGCCATAAAGTGTGAAAGTTTCACCACCCGAATGGAGGCCCACATCACAATACGGGAAAAGAAGCCCCGAGAGACCCCAAGCCTACCCATGACATAAGCATACATCTAACCCAATCAAGGAAATTGAATAATCAACAATATACTCATAGAGGGAGTATAAATCAACTATAACATCAAAATACAAAATCTGAAGCTGAATACATACATATGTATGAAAAGCCTCTAAACATGACGAGTTGATAGGACAAGATCCCAACTAACTCAACAAAACCGAAACTAAAATACATATAAGAAATCTGAATAGTCTAGCCCCCGGGAGATGAGGACTCACCAACAACGTACGATGCTATCTCAAAAGGTGGACTAAGAGCGGGGCTGAACTTGAGAGTCGGGTCCTGTATCATGAAATGATACAACATTGAGTAATCGTTCAGTACGTGGAATGTACCGAGTATGTAAGGTAAGTAAAACCTCTTAAGTAAATAAGATCATTTAAATACAATGCATAATATAACCATAAACATTAAGAATGTGAGAGTAGGGATTGCATGCATTCTTTCTGAAATCATGATCTCTTAATAACATGACATAACATAACATCATAACATCATAACTAATTTGATTGACTCAAAGCTGAGTTCTGACATTTATAAGTAAAGATGAATATTGAGTTAAACCTGCTTTAGTACATGCATATATGTAAATCTCATGAGTAATGAATATACATATCTGAAATCACGAGGAACAATGGGAGACTCGTCTTTTAACCGACATACCACGATAGAGCTTATGTGGTCCCAACTATCACACTTAAGTGGGTAGAGACGTCCAAAGCCTTTCCAGGGACAGGGACAATACCATGATATCAATATCAATCTCGTGGGCTAAATAGGGTCGGGGATAGCTCACAAAGGAGGTCTCGAAGTAATATATATATAATAGTATAGACCTATGTTGGCGCGTAGTTCTGAGGGATAGGGTGATCGATCCTTAGCCTACTCGGTTCTAGACACTACTCCTAAAAACATGCATATGCTCTACATCATTTTATAATGAATCTCAACATCATCTATTGACGAAGCTCAATAATCAAATACATCTCAAATATGAAATCATGCATATGAGAAGCTTTAGCTCAAAACATACCCCAAGCTGAAAATATAATTGGGAGTCTTTTCTCCAAAACCATGTGGTAAGGGGAAATCATACTTCATACTTAGACATGTGGGCATTGCCCAAAGCTTTATCATACTTAGAAATACTCAATTCACCTCATAAACATAATTGTAAACATGGGTAGCTTTAAAACATGCTTTTCATCATAATATCTCATCATCATCATACCTTCATCACAAATCTCATCTTTCATGAACCTCTCATCAATAGGCTTTTAATTCATAAAACTAGAAACATGATTTTTAAATTGAAAAAATTATAAAAATTGCCCATGCTTCATAATTCAATAGTAGAATCATAATTAAATCATACCCATGTATAGAAATAGGAGATTCATGCATTTGGGTTAANCCATGTATAGAAATAGGAGATTCATGCATTTGGGTTAAAACCCCATAGATTATACATAGAGTTCTCATGATTTAGAGAGGGATTGTGCATGGGTGTGAAAGAAATCACCCATTCATAACCCTACATACCTGTTGGTAGCTGATACTTACACTTCTTTGAATGTCCACTAGGAAATCAAAGGGAAATTGATGAATGCTAGGCTTGATCACCCTCTCTAGTCTTCTACCTTGCATACATGAATGAATAAGGCTTAAAATGAACTTAAACCCTTTAAAAGTCACTATTCATAACCCAAAAAGACGTAATTTAGGCCTTAGGAACTTAAGAATTATGGAAAAGCCCTTACTAAATTCGCAAAAAATAATTGCCAAGTGGTCCCAATTAGGGACCTAATGACTCTACCCTGGGCCACCACTCGTGGAGTCATCCGTCAAATACACTGCTCATCTGATCACTTGGGCTCGTCACGGGCAACCTCACGACTCGTTACTGGTGACCACGACTTGTGGTCACCACCCGTTATGTACACTGCCTCCATGCCAATTATTTTCTCAACTAGCTAACACGACCCTCCCCACGGATCGTGGGGACTGACCACGACTTGTGGGGTCCTTCCGTCAAGTCCACTGACCCTCTTCCTTTACTTTTCTTACACACCCACCCCACGACTGACCTAATGACTCGTAGGGCCTGACCACGAGTCATGGTCACGCCTGTGTGGATCCTTTTTCTCAAATTTCCAAACTCCTCACCTAGCCTCCCCATGAGTACATCATGACTCGTGGGGTGCACCAACGGGTCATCTCACAACTTTTTCTGTGCCTGGTGCCAGTTTCTACACTTTTCTCCATTTTAATTCCCGGGTCTGATCTTTGGGCTTCTGGGGTATAATAGAAAGTATATGAAGATCCTTAGCCAACTCTCTCTTCTCCTCCTCTAAATGAGCTATGCTTCCCATAGATAGCCTACTAAGAGCATCAACAACTATGTTAGCCTTACATGGGTGGTAAAGAATACTCATATCATAATCCTTGAGCAACTCAAGCCACATCCTTTTTCTAAGATTCTACTCCTTCTGGTTGAACATATATTAAAAGCTCTTATGGTCTGTAAACACATCAACATATGAGCATTAAATATAGTGGCACCAAATCTTCAATGCAAATACTACAACTTCCAAATCAAGGTCATGAGTCGGATACTTATTATCATGTACCTTAAGCTGTATGGAGTCATAAGGTATAAATTTACCATTCTGCATAAATACATAACCGATACCTACTTAGGATGCATCACAATATACCAAAAATCCATCTATATCCTCTAGTAGGGTCAATACTGCTGCAATAGTCAACCGAGTCTTCAATTCCTAAAAGTTTTTGTAACAACAATTGTTGAAAATCCTTCTACAAATCTCCTGTAGTAACCAGCTAAACCCAAGAAGATCCTAATATCAATTGGTGTTACGGGTCTGGGCCAGCTCTTCATAGCCTCAATCTTTTGAGAGTCAACCTTAATACCCTCGCTGGAGACCATATGGCTTAGGAAAGCCATTAACTTAAACCAAATTTCGCACTTAGAGAACTTTTCGAATAACACCTTGTCCTTAAATGTATAATGGACAATTCTAAGTTGACTATGATAACGTCCAAACGCACTCCTCGCAAGAATGGAGTGTAAATAGTCGTTGGCAAAACAAATATACTCGTCGAGTGTTGGGGTCGAATCCCACAGGGAATAGTAATTGATCATGCAAGAGTTTTCTATCAAATTAAAGTAACTTGTGTCAATGTCTCAAAAACAATAAAGTAAAGATTAAGGGAATCACAACTTGTCAATTGAACTATAAATTCGCACACGAAAAAAGGGACAAAGCGTAGAAGATACCAAAGGAGAGAATACTAGGGGTGTGATATTAAAGGAGCATCATCTAGTTGGAATTGCTAACAGCTCCTAGCATTACTCAATAGTATAATTACTTTTGGACGAGGTCGCACCCGACATTTTTCAACCGATTAGGTGTCTTATGCCTTGGTTTTTCTCAAATGCAAAAGTCCTTTTCACAACAACCACAACAACTTGGTTAAGAATCAAACTACTTCTAGCTTTGATTCCTAATGGGTGTGTGACAATGGGTTTTGGCTATCTCTATCCCAACCCCACATGATCAACACCCAATTACCCCACTAGTGTTTCCTCACCCATACTCTAAGTCCTTTTTTAAGCAAAATTAGAGTAAGTAAATACAATCCACATTCGCAACTATGAGTATTTAGATTAAAACTCAGAGGAAAAACTAGAATTATTGAGTAAATCTAAAGATCAACTCAACAATACCCAATCTGAATCAAACCCAATTATTCACATACACGTAGCAAGGAATTTAGATATTCATATAAGTGGAAGAAAACATTGCATTAAGTAATAATTCAATATCTATTCAACAAAATGAGTAAGAAAATTCAAGCACAAGGTTCTGATATTCGATGGTGTTTTTCTACCTCTTCAAAGTAGAAGATGAAGACTTCTCTCTCTACAATTCAATTCTAAAACTCCTCTTTATTTTCTATTCAATATTCAATAGAATGGAATGTTCAGTTCTCTTTCTATAAAGGTACAAAATTAGGGTACAAAATGCTCCTCTTTTTCTAAGTTGGATGCTTTTTCCCATTCCTGACGACCATCACTTGCGAGTCACTAGCGGTTCACCGGTGCTGATCCGCGATCCGCCGATCTATCGCAGCTGGTGTCCAGTGAATCCTGAGGTAGTCAGGCATTGGCACTGGTGGTTTTATGGTAATGATCTGTGGTCCACCAGTAGATGATCCTCTTCAGCACAGTGAGCAGCTGTAGTCAGCCAACGTTTCACCAATTTCTTTCGGTGAAGCGCTAGTCCTCATCTCAAATTTCAGGCTTTTTGCTCATTTTCTTTCTTCCTATAGTCAAGTTAAATACCTGCAAAGATCAAGTAAAAAAGGTACAAAAACCACCTAAATGACTTGAAAACTAAACAACTCATGTCTAAGAGCCTAATGAGTTGGTAAATTACCAACACATCAAATCCCTAAACTTGAACCATTGCTCATCCTTAAGTAATGCAATTCTTCACAGCTGAGCAAATGGAACAACATGATATGCCACATTAGTCTATGCACCAAGGACTAATGAGCCTAAGACAACCCAAAGACGCTCGCCGACTCAAAGAAAAGAGAAGAGACTCCACAAAATACGCAAAAGTTTCAACAGGTAATCACAATAAATAGGCATAATTCATAAATGTTTTCATCCTTCAAAATAAGGGCATGGTTTATCAGAACGAGCACACCTATCATCTCAAATCATTGCAAATTTACATTCAAAGTTTGCCTTGAAGCTCACAACTCTCATGTCCCAATCAAAACTTTAGACCAATCCAAGAATGATCTTCAAGGGGTTGATGCCACTCACGAGAAAAGAGAATCCCGTTTTTATCATCAAGAAATGCACACACAAGGGATTATAGAATAAGACAATAACACTCACTCTCCCAAAGAAATTCTCCATGCACACAACTTGAACCATAGACTTGCCCTTCGTGTAACTTGACACTAATGCAGAGTTGCTACACTCAAAATCAATTAGGACTTGGGGGTCATAATGAAGGCTAGAGGTTAAGGTGGGATAAATAATGAATTTTAGTGGTTAGAACCTACCTAATGCCTTTTTGCGAACACTTGCAACATCCCCACTCTCTATTGAAATCACTTCCTTATCTCTCTTGGTTCATCATGTTCCTTACTTTGTTTAGCAAGATCCACCCTTATAACTCCTTTGGATTTCATAAGTAGCTTCATCTAAGCTAGAGGTAACACCTTTCAACTATTCTTTCTTTTTTAACGATTCAAAGTTCTTCAACCAACCGATTCATCCATTTTAATCACATTTTGGTGCTACCTCACATTGAAGCTCTCACATTTCTCTCTTTTCTTGTAAACCCCAAACTTAGGCTTTTTTCTCATTTCAATTCATTTCCTTATCTTTCCCCATTTCTTTGGCTTTAATCCCCATTTTTCATTCTTTCATCACTAGCAATTAGGGAGGATGGATGCCAAAGAAGAGGATTAAAAAGGGTCACTGGGCTTGTAATGTGGTTTTCAATAAAAAAGGTTCAAAGACTCAACATTGGCTAGCAAAGGAAGATGTTTAAGGAGGTCATTTTGGGTAAAGTGACTAGCAATAGAAAGCTTGAAATCATGTTCTAAGTGCAACTACATCTAAGATTTCGCATTGAGTCACACTTAGGGAAAATTCTAGACAAATGTATATGCATGAAAATCATTCAATCAACCTCACCACATAAGGCATAACACTCCAAGGAGTTCGCACAATTCACTACCATAACCTGATTATGACATAAGACAATTGAGCATGTGAATCAACAAGCCAAACAAGGAATGTGAAATGCATGACAAGAGAGTGCTACATTTTCCATTTAAAATGTCCCATTTCTTAAAAAAACATTTTTTCATGCCACACAAAATTTTTTAGGTGGTACCTCTCAAAAAAAAATTTCAACTAGACTCAAAAACATGGAATTTTCCCTTAAGAAAGTCGCCTCACAATCTATCATTGGGAAATATCACCCGGTTCGACAATAAAAAGGAAAATAAAAAGAAATTTCTCCTCAGAAAAGAATCGCAGTATAAAGAAAACTCTTGAAGTTTATTCACTAAATACTATTCACAAAGGCAAAAATCAAACTTGGGTCATCAACCATTTGGAAATTTAAACAAAGACCCAACCATTTTCACTAACAATCAAGAACAAATTTTCATTTCATTCACCCGGAGCCCGACACAGGCTCAACAACCATCACAACTTCAAAACAAAAGCCCAACAAGGGCAACATAAACATCATCAATAAAATCCCGACAAGGACACAAAATCAAAACCAATAACCACAAAAGAGATACACTCATCCCACCCCAACTAAAATAATACATTATCCCCAATGTATGCATATAAAACAAGTGGGGATAAGAATTTCCTGAAGTGGTCACTCATAATCCTCAGCGTCAGCATCCCTATCACAGCCATCATCTCCCAGATCCTCTTCCTCATCTCCTAATACCTCGAACAAGTCGTCTATGGGACCTCGAGCTATAGATAGGGCAGCTATAGCTACGTCCAACGCGTTCATATCGGGAACCTCCATTGACATCCCACCTTTCCATTCCCTTACTTCCTCCTGGAGATAAGTGACAACTCTCTCCACTACATCCATGCGAGAGCACAACTTGCTCAAGCTATCATACATCAACTTCATCTCCTTTCTAACCATTTTGGAAATCAGAGCAGGGAGACTTTAGCCAATTTCTGGAGTTGGTTCTCGTGGGATTGCGTCATCTCCGCAAGCTTGTGGAGGCCTCTTGGGTGAGAAGATGTGGGAGGAGGTGGGACTATCCTAATAGGTACTTCTCCGGAAGCCTAGACTGATGCCTCAAGGTGTGGCATATTGAGATTGGGGGCCATGGGGGCCAACTCTAAACCATGGGAGATGGACTCCTAAGGGACCTCAAAGGCTTGCATCCTCTTCCGCTATCTCTTAGGAGAATCCGTGTCCCTCTTTGTATCCACAGTGATCACACTAGTAGCAGAGCTGGGGGCCTTATCCGGGAAAAGTGGCACTCCTGCTTGGAGGCAAAGCTGGGATATGAGCACAACATAGGGCATTGAGGTGCCAACTTGCCTCGCCTTTGTTTTTATTTGAATAGCCACTATATCCCTAAAGTTTATGGGGACCCTTGTCATGATGCAAGTGATGAGGATGGGCGCCTCCAAAATTAGCCTCTACTCATTCTTTAAGGGCATGATACGGCCACAAATAAAATCAAGCCACAATTTGGCTTCAAACTTCAAATCATGCCAGGAGATCTCGCCACCCGTAGAAGCCTAAAAAGGTGTGTCGGTGGAAATAATGGGAGCTATCCACCTAAACTGATCCTCTTTGATGGAAATTATGGCTGTAAACTCAGTTCTGGAGTTTATCTCATCCTCCCAAAATAAAGAATTGATGGCCATCGGTGTGATGTCAACCTCCACACCCCTCACCTGAACTGAGGGAAGGTAGGGGAATTCATCAACCTTGCCTCAATGATTCATGCTCTTTTTCCTAGATTGGTATGATGCATAAAACTCGAGCACTAGGCTAGTGTAGAAATCTGGAAGAGGATTGGAAAAGACATGCCATTGACG
>JACEIK010011801.1:0-34118 GCA_018107945.1 Datura stramonium | reverse complement strand
CTTAACCCTAACTAGGTGGTACATGCAACCTTTAGAGATCATCTTCCTAGCCTTAAGATAGGAAATAAACTGACCTGTTGGTACCGCCGAACTACCCTTCCACTCAACCACTGACTCACCCAGAAAACAAAATTCCACCATATGGATCCTACAATTAATCGAAGCATAACATGCAAACAACCAGTCTATGCCAAGAATAACATCAAAGTCAGTCATGGATAACTCTACAAGGTCCACAGAGGTAACCTTATGCAACACCATGATCGGGCATTCTCTATATACTCGTCTAGCTATGACCGAATCACCAACAGGGGTCGAAACTGAAAACGGTTATGAAAAGGTCTCAGGACTAACTCCAAGGCTACTAGCAATGTAAGTAGTCACAAAAGACAAGGTAGCTCTCGGATCTAGCAAGGCATAAACATCAATATGAAAAACAGCAACATACAAGTGACCACGTCTGGTGAAGTCTCCTGGCACAAGGCAAGGGCATAGAATCAGTTTTGGCGCTGTCCGCCACCCCCACTAGTCGATGCTCCCTGCTAAGCGGACAGGTTAGAGCTGTGGTTGTCCTGGTGGTCTGTGCACGACCCCTATCATCACCCGGTCTATCATGTGGTCACGCTCGACGCATGTGCCAAGATATACCACACACATAACAAACATCTAAACTGAGAAAGCACTCCCCGACATTAATCTTGCCACACTTCCCACAGGCTGGAAAGGTATACTCTAACTGGGTGCCCCTCTGATCCATCGATCCTGAAGCTCTTCTCCTTTGATCACCCCTAGGTATAGATGGAACACTAGCTGATGATGGTGCTGGGGCTAGTGATTTTTGCTAAAATTGTGGATGGTAGCCACCGCCGGACCTCTGATGCAAAAACCCATGACCATCCGTCCGAGCCCTCTTTGCCTCTCTCTCCCTTTGCATCAGCCACCTCTATCTACTGGGCATACAACACAATGCGAGGAAAGTCCATATCCTTGTGGATCATAGTAGTCCTACAATCCCTGTCTAAATAACCAGCCAAACCATGAATGAATCGGCTCACCCGCACCCTCTGATCCATTACTAACTCTGGGGCATATTTTAACAAACGAGTGAACTCAAGCGAATACTCCAGCACTGTCATATTTTCCTGCTTGAGGTTCACAAACTCAGCTGCCTTCAACTCCCTTATCTCCTGAGGGAAGAACTTGTCGAGAAAGTCCATATGGAACTCATCCCAGCTGATTGGGTCCGCTCTCGCTTCCTTACTGTCCTTCCATTGCTTGTACCAAATATGAGAAACCTGTTTTAGCTGATAAGAGGTCAAGTCAACACACTCCCCATTTGTCACCCCCATGACCTGGGTGACCTTCAAGATCCCTTCAATGAGCTCTTGTGGATCCTCGTTCACCTTTGACCCCGTGAACTCAGGAGGGCTCATCCTCAAGAAGTCTCTAATCCGAGCCTCCACGGCATTGCCATTCTATGCGACCTTCGCAACAGCCTGCTGGTTTACCTGAGCGGTCAAAGCCTGCGCCAACATCTGTATAGCCGCTCAAAACTTAGTGTGGGCAGTTGGCTCTTATGCTTGGGGCTTGCTGATTCCCATGGTCATTGCCACCTTCGTGGCCTTCATCATTTCCATTCCTCCTTCCGTTCATTCTTCTAGGAGCCATAATTCTGCAATCACAAATAGCACGAAATAGAACGATGGAGAGGCTTTTCATCGCACGAGATAGAACATGAAATAAGGGAACATTTCCTAAACGTCTAGTAGCCTCTTCGTCATAAGTGTGGAGCACTTCACACCCATGAAAAAGACTCTACTTAATGCTGCTTCTATACACCCTAGGACACTTCAACCCTAATGCTCTAATATCAAGTTTGTCACGACCCAAATATACACTCGGATTATAGACACGGGAAAAGAGACCCCGAGAGATTCCAAGTCGACCCATGGCACATGCATACAACTAATCTCATTTAAATAAGTGGAATACTAAACATAAAACATAGAGGAAATGTAACCATAGCATAACATCAAAAAATACTAAGCGTACACATAAGCCGAATACTACACATTGTCTGAAAGCCTCTATTACATACTATGGGTTGATGGTACAACATTCCTAACTAACCCGAACAATACTGAAACACAAGATAACATCAAAGACTTTAAACGGTCCTCGGAATATGAGGACTCACCGATAAGTTGAGATGGACTAAGGATGAGGATGAGCCTGGGATCGGGACCCTATATCATGAAATGATACAACATAGAAAGTATGTGGTCAGTACGTATAATGTACCAAATATGCAAGGTAAGTAAAACGGACATTTAAAAGTATAATAATACTCATAAGTAACCGTAGGAGAAGGACATCATGCATATATCATAAACTCCGTAAGAAAACATAAGGCTCAAGGCTTTAAAATCATTCATAAAGTGTTCATAATCATAATCGTAAGTAAAATTTATTTGAGCCAATAACATAAACATAACAATGCATAAGACATGCGGAACAATGGGAGGACTCCTCATAACCAACAACATCATGGTAGAGCCTTTCATGATACCCCACTATCTCGCTCAAGTGGGCAGAGCCAACCCTAGCTTGCCAGGAGAGGGTAGTGCATTAGGCGTGATATCACATTTGAGGGGATCGTTATCAATACATCATATCATTTAGAAACCCATTGTGGCACGTGGTTATGAGACATTGACGTAGTTCTTTGAACGTTGGGCTGCTTAGCGCTAGACACGGCTCACAAAAACATGCATATAGGCTCATGCATAATCAATAACATCATGCATTAAGATTCATTGGCTAAAACATAATATTTATCATCTGTTACACTCCGTAAATTCTTGACATATCGATTGCCTATTCGCATGTTGGTTAAGAGTTTTAGAATGCCATACATGATAGAAAAAGGCCCGAGGAAAGATCGGACAAGCGCCAAGTCGGTGCGTCGCAAGGCAAAATACAACTTATAAATCACATTCAGGAATGCGACTTATAAATCGCATTCCCTGAATGCAACTTATAAGTCCCAATTATATAAGCCCCCAACTTCGGTTTATTTCATTAAAACTTCATAATTTCCAGAAAGCGTGAGAGAAATAGAGGAGGGCGAGTTTTCCTTATAATTTTCGTTCGAATACGCCGTCAAACGCTGTCCAAATTCTAATTAACCTCAGATATCGAGATATTTAGCAGCAGGGAGCATTCCTACGGATTTAGTTTCGCGAAATTCGGCCGGCAAATCGTCGCGCTACCAAGCTAAGGTAAGTGGAATTGCTCCAAATTAGTGTCAATATACTCCTAGCCCTAAAGTGAGTATTTCTCCAAGTGAGTATTTCTCCTTCCGTACTTTTGAGAAATAGCAAGTTTCGACCGTCTTTTGATAAGCCAAAGTTTGGGCTATAAATATATCGAAAGTGATGTTTTCTTCCGTAAAATTAGTGTATTTAGTTCTAATTGATAGATATGTAAATGCAAATGGGAGAAATAGCCGGAGTACTAACCGAGCTTCGCCTGCTAGTCGGAAAATCAACGAAGGTATGTAGCCAGTTTCTTCGGCAAGTTAGTACTCTAGCCTAGCATAATTCAGTGAACTCCGTAATAGAATTCCTGAGTCGAATATTGAGTTTTGTGCGAATTCAATAAACTCATTCATCGTTGTTATATCATATTCGCTCAAAAGCTAGTAAAGAAAGGCCAAATTGCGAGATATCATTTCGCATCATGATAGCCCAAATGCGTTTAGCAAGCATGTTTTATAATATTATGACATACATTCGTAATAAAAGTTAGTAAAGTAATATCGTACAGATGTATAATATCCCGTATACAATACAAACAAGATAGTATTCGGCTACGTATAGCCATACGCGCCGATAATATCTTGGCTACAGATAGCCATACAAACTTAGATAAAATCGCAGATTCGCATAAAGCAAGAGTGAGAATCGCATAACACAGAAAGAGTTCAGACAAGAAATCGAATACGTATAGTATTTTCAGCTTAAACATGCTTGCTATATGTGATTATTGATTGTTGAGACTTGATCGTGTCGTGAGGGCACCCTTGAGCGTCCCTACCGCCCGGTTGGAAATGTGTCACCCACCGAGCGGGTGGGTATACATCACTCCAAGGAGGGCATGCCGTTCGCATTAGGATGAAGATAGGATGAAGCATTCCCCATATCAGCCGACAAGATAGCAAGCACGCTTACTCCCAAGTAGCGCTATGCCTAGGGAATAGATTACGTATACGTATTACATACATAAAGCATAAAAGACATGAGTCCTTCCTGCCTTACACAATTATTTATATCAGAGGCCATAGGCCCGAGCCGAGACCCAAGGGGGCTAATAGAGGTGCTCGTAGTTAGTAGATGAGTGGTGAGACTTATTTTTGGATGGTTTTGACCAGTAGGGGTATTAGATTGTTTGATTGGTTGGTACCTTCCGGCTTATGGGGGCTGGTATTGGTTCTTGCTTGTTATATATGTACTTATATGTTATATATTAGCTAATAGACAAGCGTGATTTCCACGTCGACATGTATGTTCCGCCTTATTCACGCACAGAAAGTTTGATTCGTATTATAGCGCTCTGCTGCATCCAATATTTTCCTACTTTTCAGAGTTACTAGTTATGCTGTTTATATTTAGATGTATTCAAACTGCTTTGCAGTACTCAAGACTGCGTGGTACCGACGCCCGTTTGGGCGCCGCATTACTTGCCCGCAGTACTCATGATGAGGAGTCGATCCTCGTGATTCCAAACACTCTCATTGAGTCATCGCCTCCTCATCCGAGCTAGACAAATAGAGGCTCCATTTCTTGTTATACGCATGGGGTAGTTCTGGCCCCGTCTCGACCATTTTATCGAATTCATAGAGGCTTGCATTATGTATATATCTCCCGTGGTTAGTTGTGTTGGCCGTGTGGGGCCATATTCAGATAGTAGTGGTGACTTTGCTACTATGTAGATGTTCGTATCTGCCATATTGAGTTAGAGATAACTAGACATCATGGTGGCCTCTGCTGCCCGCATAGGTTCCCTTTATGAGTAAGTCTCTGTTACCATGTTACAGGACAGGCTATAGGCCCAATGACTGAGTGTTACATTTACAGATGCTATATAGCCCGTTGATTCCGTACATTCGAGATAGAGCTACCAGTACTGACAAGTAGGGCTCACGAGTTTAGCACCTGTGTCCTAATAGGGAAACTGTGTGCGCCCATGCTCCCCTGTGGCGGGGCGTGACAAACTTGGTATCAAAGGTGTTGTATCTTAGTGAGTCCGCAAGCCGTACAGTGGTAGAGTCTTACTTATAGATGTGTTGTGCACAACATACTATAGACAGGAGGGTGCAAGGCATGATAGGATGGTTACTCTTTCTTCTCATTCAAATAAGTTATAGAGCCGTCTAGTATAGGGTTGAGTCCCTAAAACTTACCATATATTCTTTCACGCGTATACAAGTCGCATCAAAGCAATATCCTATTCCAGTGTAAGATTAGATATAGCAACAGGAGAGGGCACTGTACTTTGGGCTTACAAGGTAATTACAAGAATAGGAGGAGGTATCGGTGGACCCTCCCAATGTGATACCTTATCTGCATTCATTCCCGCATATTTTATAACTTCAGAGTAGGAAGTTAAAAGAATAACGTACATACGAAAGGATTTATTTGTTAGATATATAAGATTCGATTAATATAATAGACAATACCATTATCGCATAAGTGTGAGAAAGAGAGGGAAATGCGTGATTCCCACCTCCATCTTTCGCATATGGTACAAAGCCCATGTTTCCGTTGTTGCGTAAGAAAAGGCTATTCCTACCTCTTAGTTTTTGATTCCAAGACAAGAAAAGGGCATAAGAATTTAGGCGAGGCTGCCTCCAAAGTAAGCAAGTAAGTGAAAAGGGGATTGCTGATTCTAGAAAGTGTTAGAAAGCGTAAAGAGCTATAATGATTACGACGCAGACCACGGCATTAAATCAAAGAGCAAGTAAGACTACAAGCTTACTCAAAGTAGGTGTAAAAGACCGTCTGGCGAACGCCCAAGAATAGTTAAGTTCGAGTCCGTAAAAGGCCAAGTCCTCCACAAAACGCTAACAAATCTAGGATATACTTGCAAGATAATAGTTAAGGTTTCGGTAGATATCGAAAGGTAGGAGGTCATGTGAATCAGATGGTCTGACTGCAAGCGAAGAAGTATAAGTTGGGACTTGACCTGCAGAACCTTATTAACAATGTAAGCAAGGTGCACGTTGAACCCCGTGAGCTCAAATTTCTAAGCAAGATAAGGGTAAGAAGCAGAATACCGCATTTTGTGGAAAACTAGAATCAACTCCAGATTAAGATAATATCGTATTAAGAACTAAGCCTCGAACCTACGCTTAAGAGACAAGAAGATTGCGGTTCGGGACAAGCCGCGGTACGTCCGCCACGGGAGAAGGTAAGAGACTCCGCCGACACGTAGATTTCAATCTAGTGCGGCTCGGAGATAAGGCCTACCGTATGACACGGGCCCTTAATGTAGTCGTTGCGCCACAAGGCGCGGATGTGACCTCACGTTGTAAGAGTGGCGAAATTCTTAAACAGCGTGCATTATAGCTAAAGTGCATTGTTTGTTGCCTCCTAATGGACTCAAACCTAAGGAAATGGTACGAGAAGACAGGAGATATCATTAGACTCTAGAAGAAAAGATATCACGTGCGGTATGAAAGTCAAAGTATGTCGAGATTAAGTATTACTACAAAAATTCAGTATGTATCAGTATAGCGCTTGTTGATATATATATTAGCGTATATGCCGTGAGTAATGGCAATAGTTACCGTCACACGAGCTCCGGGTTAGCCGCTAGAAATTTCTACGATCATATCAAGCAGACCCTCGCCAAAAAGGGCAAGGTGTTATGTGATTCACATATGAAGCCACAGAAACTTCGCCCGCTTATTGAGTTAACTAATTTATATGTGTTGCCGCATCTAGGCTTCGTGCTTACAAGAGTTAGTAGCCCGAATCGTGGTTAGATGATAAGGCCAGCTTAGACGGTTCAATGACCACTCGGCGCCCGTATTAGCAGGGAAGCATCCCTAAAGATCAGTAACATTATCGCATTTTCCAAAACCACACTAGAGACGAATAGGCATACGAAGGGTTAGCAATACCAGAATTTTTCCAAAGATGTTAAGTGGTCGTGACATCGTTTTTCCAGCCCTTTGTAGGTGAGAGTCGCTTCTAGTCAACCTAGCAGCTATTATGTGGAACACCCGCAAGCCGCCCACTCGGCCCCCGGCGACAAGCCCGTGGGCACCCCAAGAAAGGGTCCACATCGCAGTCAAGGATTGCATCAGTACTTCACTGTTCTCGTAAGATATTCGATTTTGAGCTCCCAGCGTATGCCGCCTTTACACGGCTCATAAGACCGAGAATTTCCTTTTGAACAAAAGAAAAGATAAATCCAAGTGGATGCGAACAAGGCGTAAGAAATTTGTAGTATTCTCGCTAGCATAGTGTTTAACTAAGACAAGGAGATCGATAGATTCCCTGTGAAGATCCGTAGATATTGATCGCCCGAAAGTAAGTCCGATTAAGCCCAAATTTCACAGCTTGTTCAAGTAGAATAACAAAAACGTTTAGCCGTCCACAACTCCGCAGCTTATGTATGAGCTACGTATGCTCGAGTAGGACATTTAGAGTATTGTTAGACTACTTCTCAAAGATTCGGTCATTCAACCCAAATATTCAGTTATTCAAGGTTATTCAAAGGTCTTGCTAATGCATCTGTGTTGGGTTGGGTTGTGTATTGATGTAGCATGGTAAGGTGATTGTGTATGCCTGCATGTACTCGAGGAAACACGAAAAGAATTACCCTACCTAAGGACTGGAGCAATGGCAGCTATCCACGCCTTAAAGATATGGAGACATGACTTGTATGGCGTCCATGTGGATATTTTCGCGCATCATAAGAGCCTACAAGATATCTTCACCTGCAGGAGCTGAATTTGCTACGCCGTCGCCGGTTGGAGTTATTGAAAGATTATGACGTGGATATTCTATATTATCCGAAGAGCCAATGTAGTAGCAGATGCTCACCAGGAATCAATGGGAAGTTTGGCGTATTTACACTCGAGCAGCGGGAGCTGGTCGCAGAGATACATCGATTAGCGCCCAGCCGTTCGTAGCAGTAAACGGAGGACAACAGCTGCAATTCAACACCGCAAAGGTTTGCCATTTGTTGTGGAGGAAGAACTAATATGAAGATCCCTGACTGTCCAAATTTTAAGGACAAAATTCAGCTAAAGGGAAAGCGCTGCATTTTAGATAACCGAGGATGAAGTGCTGTGATGTAAGGGCCGCTTTGTTCCGTGAGATATTTTCAGTGGCTCCGTCCAAATAGACATGAATGAGGTACATTACGCCCTCTATTCTCTCCACCTGCGACGAAAATGTACCATGATATCAAGGAAATCTACTGTAAAGTATGAAAAGAGAAATACCCGAATTTGTAGCCCAATGTCCTAACCGCCAACAGTAAAAGCGATACAATTCGAGACTGCATTTGAAGTTAACTCGCATTACAAATGCGCTGCTCTGAAATGGGAAGCAAAGGAACATGGGATTTTGTAGCAGATTACCCCGTACTAGACATAGGCATGATTCCATTTGGGCAATAGCTGACGATTGACGAAATCAGCCCACTCCCGCCGAAAGCCACTTTCTCTCGCCGAGGATTATGTCGAATTGTATGTCAGAGAAATAGTTAGGATTATTAACGGAGTGCCGCATTCATTATTTCTGATGGGGTGGAGCATAATTTACAGCTAGATTTTGGCACTATTTCAGAAAGGTCCGGAAACGCAAATTAATTTGAGCACAGCATTCCACCGCATGCATGGACAGCCGAACGCACTATACGTACGTTCGAGGATATGCCACGGCGTGTGTGCTAGATTTTGAGGTAGCTGGGACGAGAATTTGACGTTAATTGAGTTTACATATAATAGCTATCACTCGCCTATCCGTATGGCGCCCCTTGAGGCCTTATATGGGCTAAAATGCAGACGTCAGCTTGGCCGGTTTTAAGTGGGAGAGCCGCCGCCGATTGGGACAAGTATATTATTCAACAGTCGTAGAGGAGAAGGTAAAGCTTATCGAGAACGCTACCGATCGCACGTGAGCCGCCAAATTGTATTAGCCGATGTGCGCGCAGAGACTCCGGAATTTGATGTGTGAATGATCGGGTATTTCTGAAACTATCTCCGATGAAAGGGGTGATGAGATTTAGCAAGAAAGGTAAGCTCACGTCCGAGATTTTTGGGCCTTACGTATTCGTCGAAGGATAGGCCAAGTGGCAATGAGCTGAACTTGCCTCCAATTAGAATCCATTCATCCTATTCTTTCACGCATCTATGCTAAGAAAATGCATAGGAGACCCATCCAGAGCAGCCCCACCTGTGATATCCGTGTTACCGAAGAGCTAGCCTATGAAGAAGTTCCAAGTAGCTATCTTAGACGTACTGCATTCAGATTGAGAACCAAAGATATTACAGAGTGTCAAAGTATCAAGGCAGAATGTGAACCGAGAGGAGATGACTTGGGAAGGTAGAGGAAGATATGAAACCAGATATCCTCACTTGTTTCCAAGCATAGTCACCAAGAGGTATGCTAGTATTGTTATTTTATGCAGTTATTCTTATAGTATATGTATAAATGAGATGATCAATTCTAATCTTTCATGTGAATACTATAGTATTGTGTGGAGTACCCAGATTGGACTTTTCTCGCATTTCAGGTTTTGGGAGAGTCCATATTACAGGGAAAATTTGCCGAAATTTTTCAGAAACAAGTTGAGTGTTGGAAGTCCTATAGATAGAAGTTTACATTGAAGGACCTAATGTTCTTAAGGGGGAGGGAGAATGTTACACTCCGTAAATTCTTGACATGTAGATGGCCTATTCGTATGTTAAGAGTTTTAAATGTCATACATGCTAGAAAAAGGCCCGGGAAGATCGACAAGCGCCAAGTCGGCGCGTCAAGAAGGGGCAAAATGCAACTTATAAATCACATTCCAGAATGCGACTTACAATCGCATTCCCGAATGCGACTTATATGTCCCAATTATATAAGCCTCCAACTTCGCCTTATTTCATTAAACTTCATAATTTCTAGAAAGGGCGAGAGAAACAAAGAGGAGGGCGAGTTTTTTCCTATAATTTTCGTTCGAATACGCGTCAAACGTCCAAATTCTAATTAACCTCATATTGAGATATTTAGAAGCAGCGAGCATTCCTACGAATTTAGTTTCGCGAAAATTGCCCGGCGAATCGTCGCGCCTACCGAGCTAAGTAAAGTGGGAATTTCTCCAAATTAGTGTCAATATACTCCTAGCCCTAAAGGAGTATTTCTCCCCGGACTTTCGAGAAATAGCAAGTTTTCGACCATTTTTGATAAGCCAAAGTTTGGGCTATAAATATATCAAATTGATGTTTTCTTCCAAAATATTAGTGTATTTAGTCCTAATCGATGTATATGTAAATGCAAATGGGAGAAATAGCTAGCATCACCCCAGCTTCTCGCCTGCTAGTCGGAAAATCCGCGAAGGCATGTAAAGCGCTTCTTCGGCAAGTTAGTAACTTTGTGCCTAGTATAACATGCAAGAAACTCCGTGAATAGAATTCTCTGAGTCGAATATTGAGTTTTGTAAATTCAATAAATCTCGTTTGCGTTGTTATATCATATTCACAAATTCAAAGCTAGTAAAGCAAAGGCTAAATTCGCGAGATATCATTTCGGCATCAAGATAGCCCAACATGCGTTTAGCAAGCATGTTTTATAATATTATGACATATATTCGTAATAAAAGTTAGTAAAGTAATACCTATTTACGATAATATCCCATATACGTGGCGCCATAGCATTCTGGCTACGCATAGCCACAAGCCATATAAGATCCCGTATTCAAGATAAAGCAAAGAGGAGAATCGCATAAATACGTAAAAGAGCTCCGACACAGAAATCGAATACAAATAGTATTTTCGCTTAAACATACTTCTGCTATATGTGATTATTGATTGTTGAGACTTGATTGTGTCGTGAGGGCACCCTTGAGCGTCCTCGCCGCCCGGGTTGGTAATCGTGTCGACCCACCGAGTGGGTGGGCATACGTCACTCCAAGGTGTAGTATGCCGTCCGTTAGTGTAGGACGAAGATGGATGAAGCTTTCCCCATATCGTGCTGATCAACATAGCAAGATAGCTTACTCCCGTTGTGCGCTTGCGCCAGGAATGTGACATACATACGTACAGCTTGGCGCTATAGTTTGCAGTACATGAGTCCTCCGGCTCGTACACAGCTATTTATATCGTAGGTCATAGCCCGAGCCGAGACCCAGGGGTCAAGAGGTGCTCGTAGTTAGTAGATGAGTGGAGTGACTTATTTTTGGATGGTTTTGACCCGGTAGGGGTATAGATTGTTTGATTGCTGGCACCTTCCGCTTATGGGGCCGGTAGCTGGTTCTTGCTTGTTATATATGTACTTATATGTTATATATTAGGCTAATAGACAGTAGACGTCACTGTCGACATGTATGTTCCCGCCTTATTCACAAGACAGAAAGTTTGATTCAGATTACAGCTTCTACAGATCCGTATATTTTCCCGCTTTTCAAAGCTTCTAATTATGTTGTTTATATTTAGATGGTATTGCTGCTTTGCATACTCGGTACTGCGGTACCGACGCCCGCTTGGGGCGCCGCATTACTTGCCCGCAGTACTGCAGACGAGGAGCCGATCCCCGTGATTCTAGCCCGCTCATTGAGTCATCGCCCTGTCATCCGGGAGCTAGACAGTAGAGGTTCATTTCCTTTTGTATATAATATGGGCAGGTCGGGGCCCCGTCTCCACTATTTTATCGAATTCATGTAGGCTTGCATATTATGTATATATATCTCGTGGTTATGTGTTGGCCGAGGGGCCATATTCGTATAGTAGTGGTGACCTGACGGTCACGTGATGTTCAAGATTCCTCAAGGGCTGGAGTTAGGAGATAAATTCAGATTGAGCATGGTGGCCTCGTCTGCCCGCATAGGTTCCCCTCTTTTATGAGTATGTCTATGGTTAGCCGATGTTACAGTATAGATGGCTATAGGCCTGCTTCTATCGTGAGGCCGTATTTAGGCAAAGCCGTTATATAGCCCGTTGATTCCGTACATCTAAGATAGAGCCACTGTGCACCAGATGTGCTTAGGCTCGTTTGGAAGAAGTAAATTCAAAGTCCTAATAGGGCACTGAAAAGTTACCATAATTTCCTGCATGCGTGACAAATTGCATCGAGCGTGTTGTATCCTGTGTGGGAGTCCGTAAAACCGTGCTAAGTAGAGTCTTGCCTATGGATGTGTTGTGCACCACATACTATAGACAAAGAGGCCGTAAGGCATGATAGGATGGTTACTCTTTCTTCTCATTCACTGTATATAGAGCGGTCCAAGATAGGGCTGAGTCCCTAAAACTTACCATATTCTTTTTGGAATACGTATATAAGTCGACTAAACAATATCCTATTCCGTGCAGAAGATCGTATATAGCAACAGGAGAGGGCACCACCGCTTACAAGGTAATTACAAGCAGCTAGGAGGAGTGTTTCGTGACCTCCCAATGTGATACCTTATCTAGCATTCATTCCTAGTATATTTACAACTCGCAGGAAGTTAAAAGCATAACGTACATACGAAGGATTTATTTGTTATATATATAAGATCTCGATTAAGATAATAGACAATTACTGCATTATCGTATAATTGTGAGAAAGAGAGGAAATGCAGAATTCCCACCTCCATCTTTTTTCATATGTGGTACAAGCCCATGTTTCCGCTTGCTGCGTAAGAAAGGCCATTCCTCCTCTTAGTTTTGATTCCAAAAGATAGTAAAGGGAATAACAATTGAGGCGAGGTTGCCCAAAGTAAGCAAAAGAAGTGAAGAGGGATTGGGTTGATTCCAGAAAAGTGTTAGGAAAGCGTAAAGAGCCCCTATGATTACGTAAGTTGTGCACTTCGCCGTAATAAGTCAAAAGAGCAAGTAAGACTACTAGTTTACTCAAGGCAGGTGTAAAAGACCTACGTTGATGAACGTCCGCAATAGTTAAGTTCGAGCCGAAAAGGCCAAGTCCGCCATAAAATGCCAACAACGGTAGATATACTTGCAAGATAATAGTTATGATTCCAAATAGATATCGTAAGGTAGGGAGTGTCATGTGAATCATATGGGTCCGACTGGCAGTTTAAGAAGTATAAGCCGACTTGACCAGTAACCTATTAACAATGTAAGGTAGGTACATTGAACCCCAGAGCTCAGTTTAGGAAGATGAGGGCGAAGAGCATGAATACCAGATATTGAGGAAAAACTAGAATCACCTCCGTGATTAAGAGAATATCGTGTGACATGACTAAGCCTCGAACCGACGCTAAGAGACAAGAAGATTGGGTGGTTCGTAATGCTGCGTACGTCCGCCTACTTAGGTTAAGAGACTCCGCCGGCCGTAGATTCTAATCTAGTGCGGCCTGAGATAAGGCCCAATGCATGGGCCACGGGCCCTTAATGTAGTGCCAAATAAGGCCATGGTGCGTATGTGACCCCACGTTGTGGAGTGGCGAAATTCTAAACAGCGCATTATAGATAAAGTGCATTGTTTGTTGCCTCCGGAATGGGACTAAAACCCAAGGAAATGGGTATGAGAAGACAGAGGATATCATTAGACTGTAGAAGTAGTATATCACGTGCGCATGAAATTCAAAGTAAAGCATGTTAGAGATTACGATTACTACAGAATTTAGATGTATTGTACATAGTTGTTGATATATATATACATATATGCCGGTGAGAAGCTGGCCATAGGGGTTAACGTCGCTACGTATTCTCGGTTAGTCATAGAAATTTATACAGACGTGATCTGGCAGACCTCCCGCTGCAGGCTAAGTGTGATTCACGTATGAAGCCATAGAAACTTCTCGCTTCTCGCTTATTGAGTTAACTGACTTATATGTTTGTTGCTAGATCTAGGCTTCGTAAGCTTACAAGAGTTAGTAGCCCGAATCAGTGGTTAGGGATGATAAGGGCGGAGTTAGACACGAACGACCACTCGGGCTCGTACAGCAGGAAGCATCTCCAAAGATCAAGAACATTATCACATGTTCCAAAACCGTAATTAGAGACCGAATAGGCATACTTAAAGGTTAGCAATACCAAAATTTTTCCGCATGTTATGGTCGACATCATTTTCCTCAAAATTTCTTGTAGATGAGCTCCCGCCTTAGTCAACCTAGCAGCTTATTATGTGGAACACCCGCAAGTCACCACCTGCCCTGGCCGGGATACAAGCCCTGGGCACCACAAGAAAGGGTCCACATCAATAGTCAGCGATGCATCAGTACTTCACAGATTGTCGTAAGATATTCGATACAGAGCCCTAAAGCAGGCGTCGCCCTTGACGGAATGGCTCATAAGACCGAGAATTTCCTGCAATGTTGAAAAGATAAATCCAAGGATATGAACAAGGCGTAAGAAATTGCAGTATTCTGCCAGCACGTTGTTTAACTAAGACAAGGAGATCGGAGAGATTCCCTTCGTGAAGATCCGTAGATCGATCGCCCGAGAGTAAGTCCGACTAAGCCCAAATTTCATGTAGTTGTTCAAGTAGAATAACAAAACAGTTTAGCTGTCCAAAACTCCGCAGCTTATGCATGAGCTACGTATGCTCGAGTAGGATATTTAGAGCATTGTTAGACTACTTTAGCATTCGGGTCATTCCAACCAAGCTATTCAAGCTTATTCAAGGTTATTCAGTTGTATTGCTACGCATCGGGTGTTGGGTTGGGTTGTGTATTGATGTAGCACGGTAAGGTGATTGCGAATGTTTCCGCATGTACTCGACGCCCTTTTGGGGCATCTGGGGTTCGCTTGGGGCTTTTGCATACTCTGATCAAGGTACCGACGCCCGTTTGGGGCGCCTGCATTACTTGCCTGCAGGTACTATAGACGGCAGGAGTCGATCCTCGTGGATTCCAAACACCACATCGGTTACCGCCTCCTCGTCATCCGGAGCTGTGAGCGCTAGAGGTCTATTTTCTTTATTATACAAGATGGGGTAGGCCTGGCCCCGTCCCACCATTTTATCGTAATTCACAGAGGCTTCTGCGTGACATATATATCTCCCCGTGGTTATGTGTTGGCTGTAGGCCGTATTTAGATAGTAGGTGACTCTGCTACCACGTAGATGTTCAATATTCCTCATATTGAGTTAGAGATAACTGACAAAGATGGTGTCCTCAAGGCCCGCATAGGTTCCCTTTATGAGTATGTCTCTAGTTAGCCGATGTTACAGATGTGTGGCTATAGGCCCACTCGGCCGGAGGCTGTATTTACAAACGTTATATAGCCCGTTGATTCCTGCATCCGAGATAGAGCCGCCCAAAATTGCATGTGCTTAGGCTCACGAGTTTAGTAGTACCAGTCCTAATAGGGGCAGCACTCACAAAGCCAACATACTCCCCTGCATGGGCGTGACATCACTACGATCCCCTTTAAAACATTCTTAGCTAAGAATCATAGGCCCTTTCATCGGCCAACATCATAAAATCAATAAATCATGTAATTCGCCCCATAAATCATAAATTATTCTTCAACATGTGGGCATTGCCTAATACTTCATCATATTTAATTCTTTCAAAATATGCTCATAAACATGGGTAACTTGAATTCATGCTTTTCCATCATAAATAAATTCAAAATATTGCATATCCATCATAAATTATAACTTTCATGAATCCCTTCATCAAATGGGCATTTTAGATTTTTAAAAGATTTCAAATAAATTAATATAAAATCACCATCTTTCATTATTCAAGAATTAAAACTCAATTAAAATCATACCCATAAAGAGAAAACACATTTTTATCCATTTGGGTAAAATCCCATAGACGTGAATAGGAGAATTCATTATTTAAATCAAAATTTGGGCATGGGTATGAAAGGATTTCACCCATTCTAAAACCCTTCACTGAAATGGATCGATTTCAAAGTTCCTGAACACCCACAAAGAAATTGATGGAAACTTTGAGGAGGAAGACCTTTAATCTCCCTAAAACCTCTCTAAAGCTCTTGCGTGGGAACGGATATGCATTAGGAGACTTAATCCACCATAAATACCCAATTTCGACCTTAAAATGACATATATTAGGCCTTAAGAGTTTAGAAAATTACAAGAAAGACCTTACCACCTCGCAAAAATAACCGCTAGGTGAACCTTAACGGGTGACTCGACGACTAAGCCGCAGACGGCAATGACTCTGTCATATTGCTCGTCAAGGTCACCTCCTCATCCTCTATTAAAATTCCATACGCTTGTTCATGACCCACCTCACGAGTCGTTGGGACAGCCACCTACCTCGTGGGGCCCTATCCATTAGGGTACACTTGAGCTTCGGCTAACTTAACCCCAACCTCAACCCCACGAGTGACATGACGATCGTGGGGACGGACTATGAGTCGTTATTCCCTCGTGGGGACCTCGATCCTTCCTTTAATTTAGGCTCCGCCCCATGAGTCACTTGACGACTCTGTGGGGTATTCACGAGCCGTCCCACGACTCGCCCCGTGATCGCAACATAAATTCCGTAATCTTTCCCATCTCAACTCCCGTGTCCGATCTTTGAGCTTCCGGATATAAAATATCTCCTGGGAACATTCGTCCCGAATGCTAGAAACACATAGAAGACGCTTAAATATGTAATCAATATATGCAAATACTTATTATTAAAATCAAAAACTAACGAAATGACTACCTCCGAAAAGAACTACATAACTAATCAATTCAGTCATCTCTTGCATACATTTACCTCATCATAAAAACTTGTATGCATGAATGTAACATGAAAATCGATTAGAGGCTTAGGGCAAAATTGGTACCTCAAATGAAATGGAGCCAAGAGGGGAATAGTTGTAGGTATTTAGGCCATCATATTCGCTTGGCTTCCCATGCAGCTCCTTCAATATAATAGTTTCTACATAATACTTAAATTGAAGATCTCTTGTTCCTTGGGCTCCTAACTTGACGATCCAAGATCTCCACCGAAACTTCATACTGAGGCTATCCTTTACATCAACATTATCTTACAAGGACTACTAAAGTTGATCACCCAAGAACTTTTTCATGAGCTATACATGAAACACAGGATGAATCAAGCTAATTCTCAAGGCAAGTCCAACTCATACGCCACCTTATCAACTCCTCATAACCCGTAAGGACTACCACATCGTGACCGAGCTTCCCTTTTTCCCAAATCGCATGACCCCCTTCATGGAAGATACAGAAATACCACCGCCCACATCAAACTCAGATCCCTTCGTCACATTAGCATATGATTTCGATGACTTCCAGCGATTTTGACCGGTCCGTATCAACCGAACCTTCAACATCGCCGTGAACCGACCGCCCTACTTACAGTCGCCTCGCCAACCTCAAAACCATCAGATTGGAGATCTACACTCTTCGCATGTAAAAAGATCCTCAAACAGTGCCATTTGGATACTTGAGTGATAGTTGTTATTATAAGCAAACTCGATTAAGGGAAAATGATCATCCTACGATAGTGGGCATATTTATATTAAATGATACTCAAATGGCACTTTTGCCTTGTTTACTGCAATACTCATGTAACAGTACGGAAGTGTGATTTTATATTAACCAACATGATTATGCATTTTGTGAAAACATGCTGATGAAGAAAACACATGTTGCCGAAGATGCGAAGCGGTTGGTAGCTAGTGATCACAAGGGCCTCGCTGGAGGTGACACGCCATCGCGGATGGCTGCCGATGGAAAATTCCACAAATTTCCGCAGGTCCGCCAGTCGCCGTGCCACGTTGGGATACTGCACTTTGCATTTTTCTGGTAGAGTCCAAGGACAGTACCGTGGCACGGCTCGGCTGATGCACACGTTGGATACCACCGGGCGAGACTAGCACAGAAATACGGAGGCGTGTAGCCCGCGCATGCACTCCGGTGACACTAAGCTTCAGCACTCGGAAAATTTATCCTCAGTATAAATAGAATACTTCTTGGTGCATTTTGCTCAGCTCATCCAGGAGAAGAACGTGTTACAGTAGCTTTTTGAGGATCTAGCTTCTAGGTTTTCTCATCCCTTTCTTTTCTTCCTTTCACTGTTTGCATGATTTCCACCATTAACGAGCTCAATTCATACAATGAGAGTTAATTTTTTCTGCTGAGGTTATGACCAGTTAGTTGAAATACATTGAATTGCCGGCCTATTTTTTTCCATGGTTGTTCTATTTAATTTTGCCTTACCACGCACACCGCCAATGCTGTAACCAAAGTCTGAAGCCGAGGGCAAGAATTGAAAGTTGTGAGATATGATCTTTTCTGGTTTGGGAGTTGGGAATTGATTTACCTTCAGATAGAAATATACTGAAAGTCGAGCCAAACATGTGGGGAATCGTTTGTATAGCTAGAACTTGAACTCCTTTCTATCACTAAATGTAGGTGGGAAACATGATTTTGCTAAGTCTAAATATTTGCAGTTTTAGCTTTTAGTTCCGCTAGCAACCGAGGAAAGCAATCACGTACACGATAGCTCATTTCTTTACATGTTATTTGTAAGCCTCAAAGATGTCTCATTCATAGCCACTCAATCAGAGTAGATAACTTGTTTAGTATAAAAATATATTGTGTCTGACAAACTTTTCTTCACACCGTTGTCTTCATTGCTGGGGTTGCAGTACCAACACCGTAAAAGGCTTCTCACTCATGCTCACTGTGGCTACATTCTCGGCTTGTAAGAAATATCAGATATTTTGCACACCCTGCATAATTCTGCGGGCTCATCAGTTTTTTGGCGCGTGCCGGGATCGATCCCTGTCACCTCGCGTGATGTGCGGGAATACTACCCACTATAATTACCGCCACGCGCACCCGGCTCGATCCCCACAACGGCGCCAAAAACTTGATGAGCCCGCAAGGGCTAAGGTCGCATAAAGTAATACAAAGGGCTCTTTTTAAGAACCGGAATGTCGAACCCACAGAATAGGAATACGGGTGAACCTTTTACAAAGCAGCATTTACTACAAACTACAACAATGAAGACAATAAAGGTGGAAGAAAAGTTTGTGTGTTTTAGAAAATATATTTTTATACTAAACTAAGTTATCTATACAATATCTGAACTATGAATGAGAGCATGAGGCTACAAAGAACATGTAAAGAAAACGAACTATCGATATACGTGGTTTATCTTTTTCCTCCGATTTCTAGCTCCAACTAAAGCCTATGGATTAAAACTCTCGTATTTAACCCAACTTAAGAATCATGAACCTTCCACCTACATTTTCGTGATAAGAAGGAATTCAAGTTCTACCGTACAAAACCGATTCCACACATGACTAATAATTTACCTTCGTGTATATTTCTATCCTCAAGGTAACCACCCAATTTTCCCAAACCAAGAAAAGATCATATCCTATTAATTCACAACTTTCCAATTTCTTGTCTCTCTAGTGAAACCGGACTTTGGATTTACATTACTGGGCCGTATTAACGTAGTAAGAACAAGAATTAAATAGAACAACTATGAAGAAAAGAGAAAATAAACCAAAGCAATTCAATAATTACATTTCAATACAATAGTTCATAACCCTTGCAAGAAAGAGAATTAGCCACTCATTTGTGGATTGAACATCGTTAAATGAATGGAAATCATGCAAACAATTGAAAGGAAGAAGAAAGGGATAGAGAAAACCCTAAGAATTTCGGGTCTCAAAACCGCTCAGAACCCACGTTCGCCTCCACCAAGTCGCACACTAAAAATGCACCTAAGTGTTCTATTTTATACTAGGGATAAATTTTCCCGAATAACAAGCAACGTGTCATGGAGTGCATCGCCAGCACCGCTCCTCGCGTGCACGGTGCAAACGCGGAAGCCCTCCTGGAAATTGTCCGCGCCTGTAATTGCTTCCAACGTGGCACGCATGCACGCAGAAAGCATAGCCAACATGCCACGGTGCACCGCGGACCCTCTCCTCGGAAATGCAAAGTCTGGAGAATTTAATCCCAACGTGGCACGGCCTGATCGCGACCCTCACCGGAATTTATTGGAATTTTCCATCCCAGCAGAGTGCATCCGCGATGGCACAGAAACACCGCTCCATCGCGGAGCCCTTGTGATCCTTGCTTCACCAACCGCTCACCTTGCTCGCTCCCGAGTTCATCTTCGATTTCTCCTAACATGTCATTTTTTCTTCATCGAAGCATGTTTTTCCTAAGCAAAACAACGCTAATCATGTTTGTTAGTATAAAATCACACTTCCACACAATTTACATGAGAATGTACACATTATTGGACAAACAAGGCAAAAGTTATACATTTGAGATCGATTTGGCATAAATATGCCCCTTATCACCTACCCCACACTTAAAATCTTGTTCGTCCTCGAACAATACTTATACACCTCATGAAATTGATATCCTATCATGGCTACTTAGGCTCGACAATCCGAACTACGGTTATACCGATTATGTTCAAAACAAATCATCAAGAAAACATGCATAGTATCATTATTACAACGACACTTAATAGATCAAGACCTCCTAGCACAAGAATCGACTCTCGACATCGGCAAACTCATGCATATTAGCTGACCGAGATATCCGACACGAATTTATTCTATCATCAAACATGTGCCCTCACAACAATAAGAGAGATTCCCCTGTTGCAATCACATGAACTCTAAGGAAATTCATGTCAGGGTATATATATACACACAATTTCGCTCACTCTCCCAAATGAATTCACATGCATTGTGTCATGACCCATAAGCTTGCCTCTAGTGTATTACTCCACTAATATATGGATGCGTGATGTAAGATCACGTAGGACTTAACAGTTGTAATGTAAGCTACTGAACTAGTATATACCGGGCTAACCAATAATAGTAACTAGCTTCCTTAACCGCTTTTTAATACATCCCATCAAAT
Organism: Datura stramonium; assembly: GCA_018107945.1. NCBI lineage: Eukaryota > Viridiplantae > Streptophyta > Magnoliopsida > Solanales > Solanaceae > Datura > Datura stramonium. The sequence goes on along the minus strand of JACEIK010011801.1, from coordinate 13,059 downwards.
TCCGTGAACATTTTCTTCCTTCCTCCTCTTCTTGGATTTTATCTTCATACTTCTCACCCATCTCTTAACACACTGTGACTAATCGAAGAGAAAATCTGAGTTAAACAACTTCCTTTCCTTCAATCCGGCCATTTCCACCTCGACACTTTTTTTTTCTTCTCTCTTTCTTTTCATCACTTCTTTCTTTTCTTCTTATCACTTCACTCCTTGACACCATGGGAAAATTGTACATTTTCTTGAGCGCTTAAGAGCTTAGGATTTGGTTTAAGGACCATGCAAAGAAGGGGTTCACTTGGTTCCACTAAACTCAAGGTAGAGAAATGTCGAGGAGGTCCAATGCACCTTGGTTCCGAAACCGTAATGCAATTGACCCCTTACTTGTATACCTCTTCGCATCAACATCTATCTCTCCAAAGATTTGCAAATGGTGTATACTCTATCTCTTCTCCCCGAATGGATTTCCTACAAGTATGAGCTCCTCACTGGGGACACTCAAGAGGTTCTAAATGCTCGGCTTCATTTGAAAATTCACCCTTATCTTCCTCTTGTACTTCCTCTTGAATATCGCCTCACAACCGTTACCTCCGTACCTGTCACAAGTTTGGCCTCAGCAATCATCTCCAGAATTTAATGTTCATCCTTTCTAGAGCCTTCGCATTCTCCGCTTAGCCGACTCATTGCTTCCATCACTTCCCTCGTTGCTTCGGCTTGCTCGCACCGCTTTTAGCATGTCTTCTATTCGAACTTACGCCCCAAGTCCTCATTTTCATCATGCCTATGGTCTGTAGCAAAAAAACAAAGGATCATAGTAGGGGTTCGGGGAATGGGAGTATGCATTCGGACAAACCCATCCTAATGGTCTTCTTGACCACCACATATGTTACACGTGTTATAGTGTTGGCCAAGTGGTGTCCTCCGGTCTGCACAAGACTCATCAAAGTATGAGTATTCACCATTTAAACCATTTATGTTCCAAGATGTCATGTCAAGAAGGGTATCCAAAAACAATCAAAATTTTATATTTTTTATTTTTGAATTTTCAAATTTTATAAAATAAAATTAAAACACGTTGTCGACGCTTGTATAGAATTCTAACTAACACTTAAGAGTGTGGCCAAGATTTTTACCGATTGCCAGGCCCCCGCAACGGCGCCGCCAAAAACTTGATGAGCCCGCAAGTGTACGGTCGTACAAGTAATATAGTGGCTCTTTTTAAGAACCGAATGTCGAACCCACAGGACCTGGACTACTGTGGTAAAACCTTTTCAAGTGTTAATTTACTAAAACGCTAATAATGAAGACAAATAAAGCAGGAAGAAAAGTTTGTGTGTTTTAGGGAATATATATTTTTATACTAAACTAAGTTATCTATACGCTGAGTCTGAAACTATGGATGTGGAGCATGCTGAGGCTACAAAGACAATGTAAAGAAATGAACTATTATGTATCGCAGACATCTTTTCCTCCCATAGTCTAACTAAAGCCTATGGATTAAAACACTCGCATTTAACCCGACTTAAGAATCATGAACCTTCCACCTATATTTTCGTGATAAGAAGGAATTCAAGTTCTAGCTATACAAAACGATTCCACACATGACTAATACGACTTTCAAGTATATTTCTATCCCGAAGGTAAATCAATTCCCAATTTTCCCAAACCAAGAACAGATCATATCCTATTAATTCACAACTTTCCAATTTCTTGCCCTCTCGGGTGAAACCGGACTTCTTGGATTTACATTAACATTGGCCAGACATTAATGTAGTAAGAACAAGAATTAAATAGAACAACCATGGAAGAAAAGAGAAAATAAACCAGCAATCAATAATTACATTTCAACACAAAGGTTCATAACCTCAAAGAAGAAGGAGAATTAGCCACTCATTTGTGGATTAAACATCATTAAACAAGTGTTAATCATACAAACAATTGAAAGGAAGAAGAAAGAGATAGAGAAACCCTAAGAATTTCGCCCTCAAACCGCCCGTAACCCACGTTCTTGCTCCACCAAGTCGTAATATGTGAAAATGAACCTAAGTGTGCTATTTATAATAGTAGAAATTTGTCCCTAATAACAGCAACGTGTCACTGAGTGTAACGCGGAGCATTGCTCGTGACACGGCCCGATCGCGGAGGCTTTCTGGGAAATCGCCCGAAACTCGACTCAGTAAAGACTCGCCGCGTTGGCGCGTGGCACGCCGCGTGCGGCGCCAGTAAGGCTCCTCGTCGCGGTGCCACCCTCGGCCGTGGCACGTTGCCAACGCGTGTGGGGCTGGTCTTGGGCAGCCCCGCCTGCCGTGGCACGCGCCGACGCGTTAGCGGCTGTTTTGGGCCTCCTTGCCGACGCTTGCGTGTTTCTTCCGTCTCCAAGCCTCTACTTCACCAACTCATGATTTAGCTCCTCAAAGTCATCAAAAACCTACAAAACAAAGCTAATCATGTTGGTTAGCACATATCTTCACTTTTATATAAAATCACATGAAATGTATCAACAGTTTAGAAAACACGAATTCATTTAAGTTGTAAAGCGTATCACGGGACCTATATTATTTCCCGTGATCACCGAACACCTCCACCTTGTCATGTGTTTCGCACGTTAGCCGACCCGTGCCACACTCCATGAGCGCCTTCCTACCGCCAAGAAAGGTCATCCCAAATAAATAGGACTTCCGCCCGGCTCAAAGTCCAAAGACAACAAAATCCACCTAGAAGATTAGGGAGCCGATTTCTGCACTAGCACGTCCTCCACAATACCGTCCGGTTTTGCCAAGGATCGATCCGCAAGTTGCAAAATGCATCGTTGTAGGTCTAGGACTTTGTGACCTAACTTGAATACCGAAGTTGGCATCAAGCACGCTCGCTCCCAAATCACATAAACCGCGAGCTCGGATACTTTGCCCGACAGCGACTGAATTGTGAAGCTCCCAGATCTTTGAGCCGTGGGCAACCGGTTTTGTATCCGGGAAGTGCACTCTCCGTAAGGGCCACGGCATATTCCTGGTGAAGCTTCCGCTTTGTTGGCCACGATGTCCTTTTATATATTTGCGTACTTAGGCACTCCCCGCAAAACATCAACAAGAGGTGTTAATGTACCGTTTACACCTCCATGAATTTCTTGAAGCACGCTCCTTGTGCTTCTTAATCGTTGAGGGAACGGGAGGTCTTTCCGGTTCCGTCCTTGTGTTTCCCCCTCTCATCATTCCCGTCCTCTCCGCTTCGCTACTTCCCGACCGTTGAGGTGGTCTTTCTGTGTTCCACCTCCTTCAACCGCAAACCACTCCCGTGGTCACCGCATTTACCCGCTTGGGGTTGGGATTCGTGTCACTGGGAGTCCCTCCTCTAGGCCTGGTGCGTCTCCGGCTCCAGCAAATTGCCCAAATTGATACTCCGTGAGCCTTGGTAGCCACCCTGAATATTTTAACATCGGCCGCCAATTTGACATAGTCACCGCAATTGAGCTTGGCTAGCTACCACCGCTTTGAACATCTCCTCAACGCTCGGGTGATGGTGGTGGAGGAGGGGCATTGTTGTTTCAGACAGCCCGAGTAGTTCTGTGGCCCTCCTTGACTCCGCCGCATCCCCCGACTAACTCCGCCTGGATGGCTGTTACCCCAAGAGAAATTGGTGATTCCTCCAAGCTTGGAGTTGTAGCTATTCTATCGTTGGTGATTGCTCCTTTGTGCATTCCCGACAAAGTTCACCGAAATCGATTTGCTCCACAACACTGCGCCTGAGTGTCTATTGCTCCCGCACACTTTACACCAAATCGCGCATCGTGATAATCGGGGCTTGTGTGAGACTCGCTCAAGTTCATGTTGCCGGCGGTGTTCAATTGATTCTCAAGGCAGAATGATTCTGGTGGCAATGAGGTTGTAAACCCATCCACTTACAAGACTCAAACGCTTCCTGCTCCTCCCCTTGAAGACCCGCAAGGCATTCCACTCCCCGGATTTCTCGCGAAATACGTATTGCTAAAGTATACAGCTTCCTCATAAGTCTTTTCTAAAGCTATCCCCCACCGCCGAATCCAAAGAAATTTTTGTGTGGGGTTCCAAACATTCTATAAAAGTGTGCACCAGCACATCATTTGACCATGATGAGGACAATTTCAACAATGATTTAAATCTTCCAACTGATAATGGGCCTTCCTTCCCTTTGTTTAAAACTTAGAATTTGAATTCAAGCCTTGGCCGCTTTTACCGAGAGGAGAATCGATCAAGAACTTTTGCAAGATCATCCCATGAGGTGATAGAGTTTGGTGGCTCACCACCACCTCTGGCATCTCCCAAAAGTGAACATGGGAAAAGTGTGTCTGATTTAACTGCTGACACTCCAAATGGGATGGGTGTCACCATTCTGTAGTACTCTCGAAGATGTTGCTGTGGGTCCTCGTGAGACCTCAGAACCGCTCGCTTGTGTGCAAGAATTGCACCATATTTTGTTTAAGCTCGAACCTCCCTCCTGCCTAAAGCCTAATGCTAGATGGGCACACAAGCATGTGGGATTGCCACATCGCGGAACCGGCTCGGTCAGCATTTCTCGGGCACTAATACCGCCCGCACGATTCAGGGATTCCCGCGCTGCTCCACACAGCTTGTCCGAGCACCGTAACTTTTTCTAGAGCTTTCCGCTGGCGTATGAAATCGTCTTTTCCTATTTAAGGATGGATCCACTCAAACCTTTGTCTTCTTGCCGTTGTTCAACGTAACTGCTTTCTTCAAAATATTGTGCTAAGACCAAGTTGTCAACACTAAATATTGAAATAGTAAACTAACACGTAAAATAAAATTAAAATTTCACCAATTGCCTATTCCCAATAATCTCAGCCAAAACTTGATGAGCCCGGGCAAGGTACGGTCGTACAAGTAATACAAGGGCTCTTTTTTAAGAACCTAATGTCGAACTCCACTCAGGAATAGGAATACGGGTGAAACCTTTTACAAACGTTACTTTACTACAACTACAACAATGAAGACAAAGGTGAAGAAAAGTTTGTGTGTTTTAGAAAATATATTTTTATACTAAACTAAGTTATCTATACAAGCTGAGTCTCGAACTAAGAATGAGAGTGCTGAGGCTACAAGAACATGTAAAGAAACGAACTATCGATATACGTGGTTTATCTTTTCCTCCGGTTGCTAGTCTGGAACTAAAGCCTATGGATTAAAACTCATTTAACCCAACTTAAGAATCATGAACCTTCCACCTACATTTTCGTGATAAGAAGGAATTCAAGTTCTAGCCGTACAAAACCGATTCCACATGACTACTACGACTTTCGTGCATATTTCTATCCCGAAGGTAAATCAATTCAATTTTCCCAAACTAAGAAAAGATCATATCCTATTAATTCACAACTTTCCAATTTCTTTGCCCTCTCGGGTGAAACTGACTTTTTGGATTTACACATTGGCCGATATTAACGTAGTAAGAAACAAAAGAATTAAATAGAACAACCATGAAGAAAAGAGAAAATAAAACCAAGAATTCAATAATTACATTTCAACACAAAAGTTCATAACCTCGCAAGAAAGAGAATTAGCCACTCATTTGTGGATTGAACATCGTTAAATGAATGGAATCATGCAAACAATTGAAAGGAAGAAGAAAGGGATAGAGAAAAACCCTAAGAATTTCGTCCTCAAAACTGCCCGTAACCCACGTTCTTGCTCCACCAAGTCAGAATAATTAAAAATGCACCTAAGGTTCTATTTATCTAGGGATAAATTTTCCTGGACTAATAGGCACGTGTCACTGAGTGCACGCGGAGCACCGCCTCCTGGCACGGTGCAAATGCGAGCCTCTCGGAAATTGTCCGCCTGTAATTGTTTCCAACGTGCACGGCATGCACGCGGAGCATAGCCAACGTGCCACGGTGCAACAAGTGACCCTCTCCTCGGAAATGCAAAGTCTGAGAATTTAATCCTGCGGCACGGCCTGACAAGTGATCACTCGGAATTTATTGGAATTTTCCATCCTGTAGAGTGCAACCGCGATGGCAGCGTGTCACGGCTCCATCGCGGAGCCCTTGTGATCCTTGCTTCACCAACCGCTTCCTTGCTCTTTCCCGAGTTCATCTTCGATTTCTCCTAACATGTCATTTTTCTTTTCATCGAAAGCATGTTTTTCCTACAAAACAACGCTAATCATGTTGGTTAGTATAAAATCACACTTCCACACAATTTACATGAGAATGTACAAACATTATTGACAAACAAGGCAAAAGTTATACATTTGAGTATCGATTTGGCATATAAATATTCCCCTTATCACCCAACTACCTTTGAAATCTATAACACATGCCCTCAACATATCTCGAGGGTCCGAATGGTTCGTCGACGCCTTTTTGCGGATGGAAGGTTGTACTCGAGATTAACTTCTGCGTCCCAATTACCTTCCTCGAAAAGACCGCCAAAGTCGAGAAGTAAACTGAAAACGCGGGTCTCAGCCAATAGACAAGGCACGAAGGAACTAACTCATGAATATACAACTTAGCGACCATCCGTCAATCCGTGGTCTTGATCGGTAGGAAGTGTGCAGCCTTAGTTAACCTCGTCTACCACCACCCAAATGGAGTCTGGTATCGGCGAGTGCGGGTGTAGCCTATAACGAAATCCATATTTATCTCCTCCCACTTCCAAGTGGGAATGCGAATATCCCGGGCACACCTCCCTACTTTGATGCTCGACTTTCACTTGTTGACAAAGCTGCATAATTAGATTACAAACTCCGCAATATCCTTCTTCATACCATCCCACCAATAGATTTCTCACAAGTCTCGATACATCTTCGTGGATCCCGGATGGATAGAAGACCGATACCATGTGCCTCATGCAATATCCGAACCTCAAATTATCAACGCCTAGAACACATAGTCGACCCCGTGTATCGTAGCACACTACTTCCCTTGGGAGAAAAAACTCCACCTTTGACTCTACACGTTTCCTTCAATTTCCTCAAAAGTCGGATCCTCATCTTGCTTAGATTTGACATTGACCACTAAGGACGATTCTCCCGACCCATTCTCGTACAATAATGCTACCATCGCTGAGTCAATCCATCTAGCTCCCAACTTTGCAAGTCGAAGGAAATCTCTCACCAACTCCTTCTTACCCTCATCCACGTGGGACACACTCTCCATAGAGAGCCTTACTTAGCGCATTCGCAACCAACTTAGCCTTTCCCGGATGGTAGAGGCACTCATGTCGTAGTCTTTAGTAACTCCAACCACCCCATTTGCCGAATATTTAGATCCTTATGTGCAGAACACATATTGCAAGTTCTTGTGATCCCATATAGCGCAATGCCGCCATATCTTCAATGTAATCACCATAGCGGCCAACCCAAGATCATTGGTAGGGTAATTATTTTCATGAACTTTCACTGCCTGACATATGTTATTACTCCTTCCCACGCCGCACGAAGACATCCCAGCCCGACTCTCAAAGAATCACAATATAGTACAAAGACATCGCATTCTCGAGTAAGCACAACACCGGTGCCGAAGTGAGTCTGCTCTCATCTCTTGGAAGCTTTTTCTCACAAGCATCCGACCATTGGAACTTTACCTTTTATTAGTCAACCTAGTCAATGGGGCTGAAATGGATGAAAAGCCTCAATAAATCTTTGGTAGTAGCCCGCTAAGCCCATAAAGATCCTGATATCAAGGATTCACCCCTGGGCTTAGGCCAATTTTCACCGCCTCGATCTTCTGGGAATCTAACCTTATGCCTTCGCCTGATACCACATGATCAAGAAATACCACCGACTCTAGCCAAAATTCACACTTACTAAACTTGCATATAGTTGACGATCCTCTTGAGGGTTTGAAATACTACTCGTGTGAGCGCCATGCTCCTCCTCGTCCGTGAGTATATCATGATGTCATTGATGAACACGATCACGAATGTGTCCAAATATGCCTTGAACACCATATTCATTAGATCCATAAAAGCCGCAGTGTGGCATTGGTTAGTCCGAAAGACATAACAAATTGGTAGTGACCATACCGAGTCCCGAAAGCAGTCTTCTGGATGTCACTCATATCCCACCGATAGGGCCCGCTCCTCTACCTTTCTATCCTTCCATTGTTTGTACCAAATATGAGGGACCTCTTTAGCCGATAAGAGTACAAGTCAATACACTCCCTATTTGTCACCCCTCATAACCTGAGTGAACTTCAGGATCCCTTCAATGAACTCCTCAGGATCTCGTCCACCTTTGACCCCGTAAACTCAGAGGGTTCATCCTCAAGAAGTCTCTAATCCAAGTCTCTCGCGCATTGCCATTCTCGTGGGACTCCGCACTGCTGACCTGAGCAGCCAAGGCATGCGCCAATATTTGAATAGCCGTTTGAAACTTAGCGTGGCGCTTGGCTCCCTCGTGTTTGGGGCTCCCGAACAGTGTGTGTCTTGGTGATGCCCATGGTCATTGCCACCTCCTCGCCTTCATCATTTCCATTCCTCCTTCCGTTCATTCTTCTAGGAGCCATAATTCCCCAATCGCGAATAGCACGAATTAGAAGGATGGAGAGGTTTTTCATCGCACGGTCATAGAACATGAAAGAAGGAACATTTCTAAACATCTAGTAGCCTTCTTCGTCATAGATGTGGCGACTTCACACCCATGAAAAGAATCTACTTAACGCGGCTTCTAGACACCCTAGGACACTTAAACCCTATTGCTCTAATACCAAGTTTGTCATGACTAACGTACAATCTCTGGACGTAGACACGGGACAAGGGATCCCAAGAGACCCCAAGTCGACCAATGACACATGAATACAACTAATCTCATTTAAATAAGTGGAATACTAAACATAAAACATAAAGAAAATGTAACCATAGCATAACATCAGAAAATACTAAGAGTACACATAAGCCGAATACTACACATTATCTAAAAGCTCACTACATATGATGGGTTGATGGGACAATACCCTAACTAACCCGAACAATACCAAACACAAGATAACATCAAAGTCTATCACCAGCTCCTGGGAACATGAGGACTCACCGATAAGCCGAGAGCATAAGCCGAGATGGACTAAGGATGAGGATGAGCCTGGGATCGGGACCCTATATCATGAAACGATACAACATAGAAAGTATGCGGTCAAGACATAGAATGTATCAAGTATTCAAGGTAAGTAAAACGGAAATTTAAAAGTATAATAAAACTCGTAAGTAAACAGAGAGGGAGAAGGATATCATGCATATATCATAAACTCCGTAAGAAAAAAATATAAGGCTCAAGGCTTTCGAGTCATTCATAAAGCGTTCCTGATCATAATCGTAAGTAAACTTTATTTGATCCAATAACATAAACATAACAATGCATAAGACATGCAGAATGGAGGACTCGTCATAACCGACAACATCATGGTAGAACTCTTTCATGATGCCCCCACTATCTCGCTCAAGTGGGTAGAGCCACTCCCGCTTGCTGTGTAAGGGTCGTGCATTACACGTGATATCACATTTGAGGGGTTCATTATTAATACATCATATCATTTAGAAACCCACGGTGGCACGCGTGGTTATGAGACACCGGCGTAGTACTTTCAATGCCGGGTTGCTTCAGGCTTCTAGACACGGCTCACAAAACATGCATATAGGCTCATACGTACTCAATAACATCATGCATGGGACCATTGGCTAAAATATAATATTTATCATAATTGATCCCCTTTAAAACATGCTTAGCCAAGAATCATAGGCCCTTTTCATCGGCCAACATCATAAATCGATAAATCATGTAATTAGCTTCATAAATCATAAATCATTCTTAAACATGTGCACATTGCCCAATACTTTATCATATTCAATTCTTTTAAAATATGCTCATAAACATGGGTAACTTGAATTCATCATTTTCCGTCATTAATAAATTTAAAATATTGCATATCCATCGTAAATCATAACTTTCATGAACCTTCATCAAAATGGGCATTTTAGATTTATAAAGCTTGAAATATGATTTCAAAGAAAATAATATAAAACCTGCCCATCATTCATAATTCAATAATTAAAACTCAATTCAATCATACCCATAAAGGGAAAACACATTTTCATGCATTTGGGTAAAACCCCATAGACTTGAATAGGAGAATTCATTATTTAAATCAAAATTTGGGCATTGGCGTGAAATTATTTCACCCATTATAAAACCCTACATACTTGGGAATGGACTAATTTCAAAGTTCCTTGAAGACCTACAAAGGAATTGATGGAAACTTGGAGGAGAAGACCTTGAACTCCTTAAAACCTCTCTAAAAGCTCTTGCATGGGAATGGGTTTGCATTAGGGACTTAACCCACCTTAAAGACCCTATTCTGACCTTAAAACCATATTGTTTAGGGCTTAATAGTTTAGGAAATTATGAGAAGGCCCTTACTAATTCACAGAAAATAACTGGCAGGTGACCCTAACGGGTAACCCGACGACTCGTCAGGACGGGCAATGACTCATCGTGTTTCTCAACAAGTACACTGCCTCATCCTCCATTAAAAGTCCATATGCTTGCTCATGACCCACCTCACGAGTCATTAGGATAGGCCATGACTCATGGGGCCCCATCCGTTAGGTACACTGGGAGCTTCTTCTAACTTAACACCAATCTCACCCCACGAGTGATATAACGACTCGTGGGGACTGACCACGAGTTGTTATCTCCCTCATGGGGACCTTGATCCTTCCTTTATTCTAGGCCTGCGCATGATTCACTTGACGACTCGTGGGGTCTCCTCATGAGTCGTCCCACGACTCGTCCTGTACCTGCAACATAAATTCCAAAATCTTCCCGCTTCAACTCCTGGGTCCGATCTTTGAGCTTCTGGGGTATAACAATGATCCTACTTTACTATTTGGCAATCCTTGAGTATGTGTACGGGCTTTCCACACCCGAAACAAGTACTTTTACCTGTATATCACTAGCCCGTGTGCCCCCGACCACATCTGCGGCAGGCTAGGATACTAGAGTCTGCGGGTCCGCAGGTATGTTGCTCTGGCCCCTAGAGCCTAATGCTCGCCCCCTCTGATCGTGCCTAGGCCTGGATGGCACAATCAAATGCTGAAGATGCTGGGGCTGAAGACCTCTAGTGGGTATGCTTTCGGTGCCCACCACCTGACCTCGGTTGAGAAATTCCATAACTATCAGTCCTGGCCCTCTTGGCCTCTCTCTCCCTCATATGTGCCACCTCCATATGTTGGGAGTATAAGACTATCCAAGGAAAATTCATATCTTGGTGGGGCATAGCAGTCTTACAATCCTTGTCCAAATATCCCACCACACCATGAACAAATCTGCTCACCCGCGCCCTCTAATCAGCCACTAACTCTGGGGTGAACTTCGACAGGCGAGTGAACTCAAGGGCATACTCTTGCACCGTCATCCTCCCTTGATTCAGATTTATGAACTTAAATGCCTTCATCTCCCTCCTCTCATGAGGGAAGAACCAATATAAGAATGCAACATGGAACTCTTCCCAAGTGACAGGGCCTACTCTGGCGACCCTACTATCTTTTCATTGATGAAACAAGATGTGTGCGACCCTTTTTAGCTGATACGAGGCTATCTCCGCACACTCAACTCCATTCACCCCTATGACTTGCGTGATCTTCACAATCTCATCTATGAACTCATGCGGGTCCTCATCTACCTTTGACCCGAGGAACTCCGGCGGGTTCATTCTTAAGAAATCTTTGACTCGAGCTATCGCTGCATTTCCATTTTGAGGGACATGCATAACTGCCTGCTGATTGACCTGAGCAGTCAAGGCCTACGCAAGTATCTGAACAGCTGCCCTAAATTCAGCATGGGGAACTGGCTCCGGTGCATGGTGCTCTTGAACTAGTGGGGCCTGTTGGTGCCCGTTTCCATTGCCATCCTCGTGGCCCTCTTCATTACCATTACTTCTATTATTTACTCTTTGGGAGCCATGATTCTGCAATTGTGAATAGCACGAATTAGAAGGGTAGGAAGACTTTTCATCGCACAAAATCGATCATGAAAGAAGGGAACATTTCCTAAACATTTTGTAGCCTCTTCAACATAAGTATGGCGCGCTTCACACCCATGAAAAAGACTCTACTTAACGTGGCTTTAAGACACCCTAGGACACTTCAAACCTATTGCTCTGATACCAAGTTTGTCACGACCCGAACGGAGGCCTGGGTCACAACACAGGACAAGGAACCCCAAGAGACTCCAAGTCGACCCATGACATAAACATACATTAAACCGAATTAGTAGAACTGAAGAATTAACATAATAATATTAGTGGAAGTCTAAAATTAACATAACATCATAATACACAATATGAAGCTGAATACATCCTTTTGTCTGAAAAGCCTCTAAACATGATGAGTTGATGGGACAAGACCCCTACTAACTCAATAAAGCTAAAACTGAAAATACATGGAGGATATCTGAAAAAGTCTAGTCCTCAGGAGATGAGGACTCACCAACAACGTAAGATGCTAACTCTAAAGACTGACTATGAATGAGGCTGAGCATGAGAGCTAGATCCTGTATCATGAAATGATACAACATAGAGTCTATGGCCAGTACGTGGAATTTACCGAGTATGCAGGGTAAGTAAAACCGCTCAAATAAGTAAAATCATTTAAAGACATGCATAATGTAAAATATAAGCAATAAGGATCTGAGTGTAGGGCTTGCATGCATTCTTTCTAAAATCATGATCTCATCATACATAACATAACATCATAACTGAATTGATTGACTCAAAGTTGAAATCTGATAGAAATGAGTAAAACTGAACATTGAGTCAAACCTGCTTTAGAACATATATAGATATATAAATCTCATGAATAACGAACATGCATAACTGAAATCCTGAGGAACAATGGAAGACTCATCTTTTAACTTACATACCACGATAGAGCTTACGTGGTCCCAACTATCACACTCAAGTGGGTAGGCCATCCAAATCCTTGTCAGGGCTAGGGACGATACCATGATATCGATATCAAGCTCGTGGCCCAATAGGGAAGGGGATAGCTCACAAGGGAGGTCCCGAAGTAATATATATAT
>JACEIK010011800.1:16511-34118 GCA_018107945.1 Datura stramonium | reverse complement strand
TATATATAGAGAGAGATTTGAAACCTATCAGCCAAATATTGTATAAAATTAATACATGAATAACTTTTATCCTATTTAAAATTAAACATAGTATAAAATTAATACATGAATAACTAAGTTATTTATGTATTATTTTGGCCCTTATCCGATAACCAAACGGCACCTAACTCTCTTACAAAATACTCTAAAATAAAGGAGGAGAAGAAAGACAAGAGAATGAAAGACTCCTGAATTGATTAATGTGTTTCAAATGAGAAGAAGTGGTGTCCGGAGCAAAACTTGAGCTCCAAGTTAGATAAAAATAGAAAAAGAAATGATCAAAATAATCTACTCCATGTGAGCCAAAGTTTGGCACCAAAATTTTTTTATTAGGCACATGACTGTTACCAATTAATATCTCCAAAATGTTTCCTAACATAGCCAAAATATGGCCACATTACAAGTTTTAATCTTGTCAAGATCAAACTTCAAATAAAAATATATGAATTTAATTGAACCGATGACCATCATTTGTTTCAAAAGGACTAAACTTGCAAATTTTTATACAATGAAACTATAACTTACATAGTTGGCCCACAAAAGTTGATTTGCTCATATTATTACTTTTGTGGCCTTATATTTAAAATCTGACCATTAATTCAACTAGAAGATTTGAAGTTCGAATATGGTTATCAAGAATCAAGATTATTACAATGAGTTTAATCTTGGGAAAAACGGCCAACTTCTAAAAGCTAAGTGTCCACATGGTGTAAACTCTATTTTGGCCGATGGGCCGATGGGCCTTAGCCTAGCCCAGGATGTCATTTAAAACCCCGCTTCCCACACAACCCTAAAGCCGAACTTGGCCGAGAATAGGAGGAGAGAGTTTGGCCGCGCTACAATGGGTATGTCAATCAATTTTTCATTCAGTTGTCTCTGCATTGTCTGAGCTGATTCATGTCGACATGACCACTTTATCTTTGCTTTCCCGGTTGGTCTTTGGTTTCAAATATGCTCGTTATTTTGATTTAATGTTATAATTGTATGTTAAATAACATATGCAATTGTTGGAATTTGGGTATTGCTGGATACGCAGATGCAGAAATCTGAATTTTTGGTGTTTTCTTCTTCTTGGAAAATGATATGGTTTGTTTTCGTGTGGACATATAGGCGCCTATACTTACGTGTCAGAGCTATGGAGGAAGAAGCAGTCCGATGTGATGAGGTTCTTACAGAGGGTGAGGTGTTGGGAGTACCGCCAGCTTCCATCAATAGTGCGTGTCACTAGGCCAACTCGTCCTGACAAGGCACGCCGCTTGGGTTACAAAGCCAAACAGGTACGTTTTCTTTTCACTGTGATATTTGGCCATGCTGAGTTGAGCTTAAATGAAGCTGCGATACGGTCATCAAGTGATTCATGTAGCCAATCCCTACTCTTGCTTGAGATTGAGGCAAATCAGTTGTTTGATATTTGATAATGTTTCTCTTTCTTCTTTGTTGATTGATATTTGCCCATGCTGAGTTAAAGCTTAAATGAAGTTGCGAATGGTCATTCATATAGCCAATCCCAACTTGCTTGAGATTGAGCAAAATCAGTTGTTTGATATTTGACAATGTTACTCTCTTTTTTCTTTTTGGTGATTGGTGATTGATATTTGACAGTGTTACTTTGCTGAAAAGTTTCAGTCATGTGCATATTGCAAACTTTTATCAATACTCATACATAGGGTGCACTTTAAGTTTTTTGAATCCACAACTGTTGAACAGCTTGTTCTTAGCTGTAGTAAGGTGAAAATGAACTTGGTTTGGTAAAACCTGAGTTTGAGTGTTAAAATTAGATTCTATTTTGATTTAAATTTCTGCTATGAGTGTATTGTCCCTTTCGTTCATTGTCGTCTGTACGAATTTTTTTGGATGCATGGGACTAAAACGAGTTGCAAATAAACTTTTTTCCTTGGTATTGCATGCAATTGTGTGACATAGAACTAACAAGCTTTTGTCAATACTCCGTTTCCATTGTAGAATTGGTGTCTTTGGTTTCTGCTTTTGATTTATATCCGTGTACCATAATATTTGCAGGGCTATGTGGTTTACCGTGTTCGTGTGAAACGTGGTGGAAGGAAGAGACCTGTATCCAAGGGTATTGTGTATGGTAAGCCTACCAACCAGGGAGTCACCCAGTTGAAGTTTCAGCGTAGTAAGCGCTCTGTTGCTGAGGAGCGTGCTGGAAGGAAATTGGGTGGTCTTAAGGTCCTCAACTCTTACTGGATTAATGAGGTATCTGTCTCTCTGGGCTCATTTCATAAAAAGCAACTTCTTGTCTCGCTGACTAAGACAATGGAATCGAGTAATACTCAATAATGTGCACATTGATCTTGTTGATTGCAGGATTCAACATATAAATACTATGAAGTAATCTTGATCGATGCAGCCCATGCTGCTGTGAGGAATGACCCAAGAATCAACTGGATCTGCAACCCAGTGCACAAGCATAGAGAGCTTCGTGGACTGACTTCAGCTGGGAAGAAATACAGGGGTCTCCGAGGAAGAGGACACCTGCACCACAAGGCAAGGCCCTCAAGAAGGGCAACCTGGAAGAGGAACCAGACTCTGTCTCTACGACGTTATCGTTGATCTGCTTAGAGTTTTTCAAAAGTTTCTTATTGAA
Organism: Datura stramonium; assembly: GCA_018107945.1. Classification (NCBI taxonomy): domain Eukaryota; kingdom Viridiplantae; phylum Streptophyta; class Magnoliopsida; order Solanales; family Solanaceae; genus Datura; species Datura stramonium. The sequence continues at coordinate 31,471 of JACEIK010011800.1, read as the reverse complement.
TTTTTCACAGCTGTAGGCCTTTTGTCCTTGTTGGAAATCAAGTTCTGCGGAAACTCGGTAGAGCAGCTAAATTTGACCGTTGGATAGTATGATGATCCGATGATAATGCTATACTATTATATTTATTTGGTTATTTTAGATGGAGTTCATTTTGTTTTACCTGGGCATTTTAAATACTGCTAGCTGTAGCTCGTTTCCCTTTTAAGTTAATCCTGGTTTATTCAACTTTTTCTAACCTTAAATGTATGTTTTGCTTCTGGTTTGACGATTGACCAAGAGTTTTGGGCTAAAATCATCTCCAAACTCTAATGTCTTGTATTGTCTTAACAAAAAATATTTTGTACTATTTAAAAAGTGACAAGATTACCCTTGTGTTAATTTCAGTCAAGAAACTGAAAACACCAATAAATAAATGTACCGGGAACACAACTTTCTCACATATTTTTTCAGTCCTGATTATCTTTCATCTTCGACAAAGCAAAAGGCATTAAGACTTAGATTCTATTCATTCTAAAATAACCAAAACATTTTGGGAATAGAAACTACACGCGCAGACATCATCTATACATCATTACCAACTCAAATAGCAATGATTTTTGATAAAATTTGTAATCGCTCCTCGTAAGACAAGGTAAAAGTTCATAAGCGGTTTCTCTTCTTTCTTATTCCTATAATGCTTAATTGGTTAATGTATTTAATTTATGTTCTCCTCATCTTTGTCATCGTGAAAGAAATTATTATTTGCTAAGAAAATTAGAAATAACCAAGATTTACTAAGTCAATATTAAAATGTCCATTACATGTTTGATGAAATGTCAGAAAATTGCAATTTTGTCTCATTCTAGTTTTGATGTTGCACTTATTTTTCAATTCATAAAATTAAAAAAAAAATCAGTATACTAGATAGATTAAAAGAAACTGCTAGTTTTTGAAGCCTCCTGCTTGGCTAATGGTGGAAGACAATCGGGACCAGGAGAGATATATTTGAAAATTTTTGGGAAAAAGTGACGTGTTTAACATGTTTATTTTTTGGTGTCGTTAGTTTCTTGATTAAAATTAACAAAAAGATGAATATTGCTACTTTTTAAATAGCACGGGGATGTGTTTTATTTATTAAGGTAACAAAAAGATGTACCTTAAATTTGGACTAATATATTTTAGCTCAAAACTCATTGACCCACTCTAATTCTAATTGCCTTAATCGAAAACTGAGAAATTTCAAAAGCACACTATCTCTTTAGAACAGAATTACTCAAAAGATGAATAAATTACTATGCGAGGAGAATTTATCCTGCAATGTTATGTTGACCTATTTAGACAATGTAACCAACAATAACAATTGTATCAATACTCAAGTGTATCTTATACTAATAGAAGAAACTCCCAGTAGCCTATTTCTCTCACAACAGTAATTTAATTCCCAGCAAAAGGAGACAGTAGTAAACGGAGATTAGTACCTCGAAAGAAATTCATTGTAATAAATTGTTGACAGAATTATGTATATGATCGTCTACAAGACTTTCTGCATCGGCCACCCTCTGTTGAACATTGTATAGCAGAATTTTTGAGCAAGTCGCCTACAAGATTTTGCATTTCAATAATCATTCCTTGGATGAAATCTTGTAAGAGAGCTCCGCGCGAGCTTCTTCTAACTTCACAAAAAGCTCCTTCATGAAAGCAGTGTTTGTTCCATGACTAATTCGCAGTATCTCCACTGCCTTGGCTAGTGACCTGTACGCTTCCTCTGTCTCACCAAGCCACCTGAAATCACAAATCAGCACCACAGGAGGATCATTAACGAAATGACCACTTTCTTGACCTTTTTCATGTCTCCAAGAAGCTCAAGATTTGCAACGAATGGTATAACTAGGAGAAGAAATCCCATTGAATGGAGAAACTGTGTTAAGCATTTGTCTTTGTATGTGGTATGGGCTATCATGTAGTGGGTGTTGACAAGAGAACGTTAAGAAGGTGCCTGGCTTATAAACAATTTTTAACTTATCTACGTGTTTGGTTAACACCCCAAGTGTTTATAAGCCAAAATCAACCAAAAGCTATGAGTTGGTCATCCCTAATTTATAGGCTTCCAACTTATAAGCACTTTTGGTTTGACCAATCTTTACTATTTTATTCTTACTAATTTTTCTGAAAATACCTTTCACAAAACAGAACTCCTAACTTTTCTTCGTTCCGTATCCATTGCTCCACTTTTTATTAACAAGGATACTTTTAAATGTAGAGTCTTTTGCAAAAATAAATTAAGGGTATTTTAGTCATTTTAACAAAAGAACAACTTATCAACATTTTTTTAACCAAACACATCAATTGCATATATTAGCAATCCTATCCAAACATGTAATTACTTATTTATAAAATCAATTCAATACTTAAAAAATGTTTTTCAGTACTCATAGCTTGTTAGCTATTTACATTTAGTTAATCCAACATCAACAACATTGGTACCGGTACCATTAATCCAATAATCGAGAGACATAATGGTATTAAAGTCCCCCATAACCGAACCAGGTTCTGTCAAGCCATTGATAATCCCCTTTATCCTCCCAAAGTGCTTTCCTGTCTTGAATAGTGTGGAGACCATAGACAACACCCAAGGAACTTGACATTACTATGGAGTATGGTCAACTGTCCATGAATACAATGTTTATGTGCCCCTGTCATACTGAACTCAACAAGTGCCTAATTCCACAGAACCCATATCCTCCCCCAGGAGCCTCCTGGTAGTTAGCCACCCAGCACCAGCTTCTAACTAGCCTTTTTTAATAATTTTTGGAGACTTATACTCTTTAACTTTATTTTCTATAACAGCAATAAGAACTACTTTATGTAACTTGAAGAAATTAACAAACCCCCAGTGCTTATACACTTCACTAGTTCCCCTCACATTCCAAGATACTATAATCATTAAGTTAAAGGAGGAGGTTCAGATATTTCATCACCCCACATTATCACCCGTGCTACCTGTTTTGGTTGGGAAGTAACAGCCTCTCCCAGGACATTGAAAGCATTTGGACTCCTCATTACTTGATTTTGGAGACATTTTGTGGTTGGTTTAGCAGCTGACTTCCCGCTTCTTGCCATGCTCCTTCTCTCTCTTGAGCAGAGTTTCTAGTATCCATTAAAGGATTCCTGACTATGTCATCAGGATAGAGTTGGTCTTTGAGTCTCCCCTTAGCATCAATAGTATCATTTGTTGCAGGGTCTAACATCTTGTTCACCCTCCATTCCTGTTTCTGTTGGACCACTTGCCCATTTGCTTGTTTGTCACCAGCCTATGTAGCAGCTTGTTTCATTTTCATGGCAGCACAAGAGTGGCCAATTTGGCAACAGATTGGGCAATACAATGGCCTCCAGTAATAGAGAACTGTTTGATCCACAACCTTTCCAGGAGGATCACAACCTTGACAGAACTAGGTAGACTCCTAGTTACATCCATCTCAACTAGTATCTGAGCAGAGGAGATCTGCTCAGCCTTTGTTGTGCAATCATCCACACATAGGGGTCTTCCAAACCACTCTCTATCCCCCTAAGAGCCTCCTTGCTCCAACAAATTAGTGGGAGGTTTGATGGTTGTATATTCTGTGATTTCTAGGAGCCTACTTGACGTGAATTTTGTGTGAATTTGGAAACATTGTGCGTGGATATTACTGAATTGCATCATTTTTATATGTAGGTAAAGGACCTGACAAGAGAACAAAATAAAGGAATCAAAGAAGAAACGAGCAGAAAATTTAAAGATCGCGCAGCCTGAAAGTTTGCCGCGCAGACAAACGATCAGAGGCAGATTAGCCACAATCACTGGAACTGTTGCGCGGCCATCTCTGCCGGGGACTTTAAGTCGGAAGATAATTTGGGGACTTCAGTCACTATACCACCATTCTATATAAGGTTTAAACATATTCCAAGTAAGTTATCTTGGTTTTCGAATGAAAAATAGGTCACGAGGAACTGGAGAAAAGGAAGAACGAGGCAATTCTACTTGAAATCCAAAACAGAAGTTGGGATTGCGAGTTCGGTTGTAATGTTTTCTTGCTTATTACCTTTCTTTGTGAACTTATTCTCTTCTATGGAGTAGACCTTTTGTAGGATTTTTCAATGTGAAACTATATGTAATCGTTGACTAATTATTGAATTCTCATTCAATTGCTGAATATCATCATTGTTAAATTTAGATGTGGATTCTTTCAATATAACTTTCTATTTGAAAAAAGGATTGTTTGATGATTTAATTCGCATATTTTAGTAGAACTTTCTTGCTTCTTTTTTTAAAGTAATCGCAAGCGCTAGTTGATTAAGCGTGAGAATTGTTCAAAAAAATAGTTGAAAAATGTTTTCTTGGTTTGACCCTGTGGTGAGATAGAGGCTAACCTTCACGATCCATATACCGGTGTGGTCTAGAAGAATCATTTAGTCGAAAGAAGATCTTACTTTTCTAGGGCATAATAAGTAAAGATTGAATTAGTAAGAATCAATTATAATTTAGGGTTGACGGATGAGTGAGAATTAATCCCCTAGTTAGCGAGATCATATATGTGGATCCCAAATTTCCCTTGTTTCTCTTATTGAAAAGAACATTCAACGACTTGGGTTACACTAGTTTAATATATATTTTTTGTTTACACTCGTGGTTTTAACTACACCAACATTCAAAGTTTGATTCCCTGGATAATACTGAGCAAGATTATATTGATATATTACTCAAACCAATCCCTGTGGAGACGATCTTTACTATACTATCTTTGACTAGCGAAGTGCTGAATTCATAGTGTTGCGCTTGTCAAATCTTAGCGCCGTTGTCAGGGATTGACAACAAGAGTTCTCAATAAAATGTTGTGTATTAATTCAGGTAGTTAACATCTCAAGTTCACTACTATCGCAGGCAACAAGTACTCAACTACAACTCTGGTGTATGACACGTTCTTTCTCAAAAGAAACAATTCATTACGACCCAGAGTTGGAAGGAGCTTTACGCCTGCTTAAGAAGGAACTTGCAGAGAGGGTTTCAGGGCAGTCTCAAGGTCAAAACACAATGGCTAAGGATGCTCGAAATGCGGCTCTTTTTGACTTACTCAACCCCGTTAATCTAAATCGCCTTCCTGGGATGGATGATGATGCTAAACACCAGGGGTTGGTAACCAACAACTTCGAGATCAAGCACAATGTTCTCCAGGCAATTGTGTTTCCAAAGGAAAGTAGAACGAAGATCCAAACAGTCGCTTGAAGAACTTCGGCGAAATAATGAGTACCTTCCACTATAATGGGGCATCTGACGATGTCATATATCTAAGGGATTTCCCTTTTTCTCAGAAGGATGATGCAAAGATATGGTTGAGGAGTTTACCATCGGGATCAATCAGAACGTGGGAAGCTATGACAACGAAGTTGCTGGATAAGTACTTATCACTGGAAAAAACAAGGATGCAAAAAGAAATTACAAATTTCGCACAACTAGATGCAGAGACCGTGTTTGAAGCATGGGAAAGGTTCAAGGAATTATTGAGAAAATGGCCACACAATGGGATTGAGCCTTGGATGCAACTGAAAATTTTCTGGGAAGGATTGACACCAGCTTCTTGAAGAATACTGAATAATTAGTTGGGGATTTGATTATGAGAAAGACAGCCGAGGAGGCTATTGAAACTCTCAATGAGTTGGCAGAGGATGCTAATCAATGGGTTGCAGACGCTTCGGAAAGGTTGAAGATTTTCAGGGTACACCAAATTGATGCTTATACTACATTGCAAGCCCAGATTACAGCTACTGCCAAAGATGTGAAGTAGCGCAAACTCAGATGGCACCACCAACAATGCATGGTTTTTGTGGGCATGGACATCCAACTCAAGAATGTCAACAAGGGAATGCAGTTGGTATATAAGTATAACAGAGGGAACTATTAGGGAGGCAACAATTTCAATTCAATGGGGCGGAAGCATCCTGATGTAAGGGTTTTCATGGAGTTCACCAAATGGTAGTTTGAATGCATGACAGCAGAATAACTCTAGGCGTCAAGGCCAAGCACCTTAGGGGTACCATAATCAGCAATGAAAGCAGAATCAACAGGGTAACTAATCAAGTCTAGAAGATCTTACGAGGACTTTCATCACAAAGGTTGATGAGAGGTTTGAAAGTCAAGGTGCTTCTATTCGAAGTTTAGAAAAGCAGGTCGTACAGATTGCTAATTAAATATCTGAGAGAGCCCCGGGAACTCTTCCAAGTGACATGGAGAGGAACCCAAAGAATTGAAGGTTGTGACTTTACAAAGTGGAAAAATACTGAAAGATAATTGCAAAATCCAAGCCAGTGAAGCAACAAAGAGCCAAGAGAAGACACAAGAAAGTCAAGAATTTGTAGGGAAGTCTAACGAAATTCAGAAAGGAAAGAAGAAGTAAAAACTTGAAGGTGATTCTAAACACATGCCTCTGCATTGCCTTTTCCTCAGAAGATGAAACGAGAGAAGCTTGACAAGTGTTTCGGCAAGTTCTTAGAGATGTTGAAGCAACTTCATGTGAATATTCCTTTGAATGAGGTGATCACTCAGATGTCTGCGTATGCTAAATTTTTTAAGGAGATCTGGTCTAGCAAGAGGAAATTGGAGGAAACATCTGTTGTAAAGCTGAATGCTCATTGCAGTGCAATTTTTCACAATAAGCTGCCTCAAAAAGGTGGTGACCCAAGAAGTTTCACTATTCCCTGCGGAATAGGCAATGCTCGATTTGAGAAATCATTGTGTGACTCAGGTGCTTCGATAAATCTTATGTTGTTGTCCATTTTCAAGAAATTGGAAGGAGAGCTTGGGGTTATCAAATCGATTCTAGTTTCCTTGCAGCTAGCAAGCCAATCCACAATCATTCCAGAAGGTATAGTTGAAGATGTTCTAGTCCAGGTGGACAAGTTTGTGTTTCTGGTTGATTTTATTGTGGTGGATATGGAAGAGAACAAGGAGGTTCACCTAATTCTGGGGAGACCATATTTTACTACTGGCAGAGCTATTCTAGATGTTTATGAAGGGCAATTGATGCTAGAGTTGGTGAGGAAAGAGTTGTGTTCAAGATGATGAAATTTCCTAGAGATGAGGAAAATGTTTACTCGTGCTTCAAGGCAGACATGCTGAATGACCTAGCTGAAGAGTACAAAAATGATAAGTTGGTTGAGAATTCTTTGGAGAGATGCATCATCCAATCCAGTATCACAGAGGATGAGGACTCAGTGGTTAGATAGGTAGCACAAGCACAAGAATCTGACGAGGTAGATGCCACTGAAGAAGAAGCACTGAAGGAACCTTAAAAATCTAGTCAAGAGCTCAAAGTGTTGCTCACACACCTGAAGTATGTATCTCTAGAACCTGAACGGGAAAGGAAGCTGATCTATGTCTTGAAGAAGTACAAGAGGGCTATTAGGTGGTCAATAGCAGACATTCAGGGGATTAGTCCAGCCTTGTGCATGCACAAAAACCTGCTGGATGAAAATAGCAAACTGGTGGCACAACCACAACAGAAGCCAAATGAATAGCTAGAAGAAGTTGTGCAAAAGGAAATTCTCAAGCTTCTAGATGCAAGAATCCAATTTCCAACAGTACTTGGGTTAGCTCAATCCATGTGGTACCAAAGAAAGGGGGAATAACTGTGGTGAGAAATAATAACAATGAATTTAGCCTTCTATAATCTGTATACATCCTCCAACCTGTTACTCTCTGTGTAGGGATCAATTCATTGTTATCTTTGTAATAGATTATATTGATCTATTACTCAAACCAATCCCTATTGAGACGATCTCTACTATACTATCTTTGACTAGCTAAGCGCTGAATTTATAGTATGTTTTATGCTCATCAAGGTTGGGTAGCTTAACCCACAAGGGGATGGTCTTCAAAAGCTCCTCATTGAAATTAAACATTGTTGTCCAGGCTTTGATGATCATGAGTCTATTATTCAGTGTATATGGTCCAGAGAAGATGGCTTCATCCCTCTCCTCTGTGCTACCAAGTCTGATCATAAAATAACCATCATTGTGATATAAGACCTTTGGTTTCGATACATGACTCCATTGCGCTACAATAAATCTCTGTTGATCCAATTGTTGGTGTATTGCCCACAACATACAAGATAAGAGCCTTGTTTCATTGTTGATTTCCAGCTTGTATATCCTCTTTTAGGAGATGAACCACAATTTCACTTTCTTCAATCACAGGTGAAGCATATGTAAGCCTCATATCTTTCGAAGCAAGCTTGTGACCTGCAACCAAGCCAGCCCAAGTCCTTCCCTCTTTAGTTTGTATTGTTTCTTTCACAGATTTAGTTACTTCAGCATTTTTAGGATCTACAATAGAAGGTGTTAAAATCTTCATCCTCCACTGCCCAACTCCATCTTATCTTTTGCAAATAGGTGTAGGATTCTTATGCATGTGTTATCCCTGTACTCCTCTAATGCATAGGGATAGTGGTGTTCTCAAATTTGTATGATTGCTCCATAGATCTAGACATTGAAGTTCTTCCTCATCACACAGTTCCTGGGTCGCTATGATTACCTTCGCTTTGCCCTTGCCACAACTCTTGAGCAAGGGTTGAACTATCAGTTTACTACCTTCATGCATTGCGGGTGCTTTGTTATTGTTCTTCTTCGGTCTTCCCCATGCCATCAAAGAGGGCGCAGGTTAAAGGCACTTAATGTGCGCCGAGAGAGGCCTCTAACCTGGGCTGAGAGAGACTTTTTGTTATGTCCTTTTTTATTTATTATTATTAGTTATATATATTTTCAATGTATTTTCCAGTTTTTATTTTATTTATTACGATAATGATATGATATTATCTTAAATGAAAATGAAGATTCATATAGCCGACCACAACATTTGGGGCGAGGCGTGGTGTGGAAACCTAATATTTTATTCATTAGATATATCTATGTAATAGCAAAGGGTTCTCATAGTTTATATAACTATAAATATGAGTAGAACCCCCTAAAAACACAAATAAAAAAACACAAATACCAATCAATTTATACTTGTTGGTCATAGACGTAGTCAAAGCACCCAAGGTTGACTGAATACAGTGTGAATCCCACTCCCACACCCAAATTGTGTGGGATCAACACGAGTGCAGCATGGATTTTGAAGGTTCCAAGGGACATTGGTATGATTCTACCAAATATACCTATTGTTTTTCACATTTTCAAATGCAAACACTATATTGGACTACTAGTATATTTTACATGGATATTTCATGTAAGCTACCATGTCAGCGTCCTGGATTATCTAGTAAAACAATCTGCTTGTCCTAGACTCCATAGAACCCAAGACAAACTAATTTCTTAGGTACTCAATACTTCCACTTTTGAGGCACTTAAATCCATGAATACATTTACATATACTAGTGTAATGCCCTTCACGGTCATTTTATGATTTTCTCTTTTTCTTTGTTTGACCCTTCCCATAGCTTGTATTAGTTGTTTATGACTTGCAGGGATAGGCAGTATGATTTCTGAGATGATCAGATGCAGTCCGGGGAAGTTTTCGAGTTTTGGATGCTTGAAACTTAGGAAGTTTGACTAAAGTCAACATTTTGGGTTAACAATGTCGGATTTGAGTTTCGACGATTCCATTACGTTCGGAGAGTGATTTATGACTTGGCTGAATGATTTTCAATGGTCCCGAGGCAGTCGGGAGTGATTTGGACCCTTGGATGGACTTCTAGTGTTCTTAAAGTTTGGAGTTGACCCGAGTCAACATTTGATCAAGACGACCTCAGATTGGTGATTTGATGATTCTAACGGGTACAAAATGTGTTTTGCCATCAATTTGCACTATTAGTTTGTGCTTGGGGTCTCAGATGAGTTTCGGGTGTTGAAACCACGTTCGAGGTATAACAGACTTTTTCGGTTATCTAGTGCGAGCACAATTGCAAAAGAAAGGCGGGTTGGTCAGCGCGATCATGCTAAAAGAAGAAATCATGGTTAATGCCATCAACGTTGTTGGTGCGATCACGCAAGAGAGCAACATTTGGCGAGCGCTATCAACGCTAGTGGAGGGCGGGATTTCTCCCATTCTCCCATGTTTCTGCAATCACGCTAAAGTGGTGCCAACGGTTATGAACAGTGATTCTTGCGATCTTTCACTTCAATCCACCATTTTTGGAGTTCTAGGAGCTTCCACTTGCAGTGATTTTGGTGTGACTTCTTCAATTTCGAAAGGGGTGTCAACCATTGTTTTGGTATTTTTCTCTTGCTAATGACATTTTGTTTTTAGCTTTAATCCATGTTCGATGATTAAGAACGGGAAGATAAAAGGAAAAAAAATGTAAAAGAAGATATTTTTTTCTTAAAAATTGGGAATATAACTGTTCACTCTCTCAAGAAAGTGTATTACACTTTCTCTGCCACATAAGCATATAAGGGTGCATATATTCCATTTCAAAATTGTTCAGGGAGGTCATAGGACCCCCGCAAAGTTGGAGTGTGTAACAGCAAATTCGGGCATAGTTGGAGTGTGTTTTGAACTATTTTCCCTATTTTTTTTAGAATAGCTTTGTGATAGTATATTATAATTGTTATGAATTTTGACGTACTTGATAAGATCGTATAAAAATTGGGGAAAGTTTGATAGTTTTCACAAATTATGGGGTTTTTATGTTCCATGAGAAAAGAATACAACTTAAGAATTCCAAATTGTATGTCCAAACAGAACTTCAACTTCATCTCATATGATTTCATATCATGATTTCAAACCATGATTTCAAACCATGATTTCATCTCGCATGGCTAAACAGGCACTAAGTTTTGGGCATTGGTTGAGTTTTTCTCCCGCATTATATCTATATTATGAAAGCTTGATTTAAGACTTACCGTTCTATTATTTCTACTTCTACCGCATTATTACTTGTTGTCGTGTTGGATTAGTGGTTAGCCTAGGTGAGTTACGGTAGGTGCTATCATAACCCTGGATTTTGGATCGTGACAATCAGTTCGTAAAGATTTTATACACCATTTCTACTTCATAATCCGAGTAATTATTGAATTTATTTCCAAGTCGTATCTCTTTCCAATGAGCCTTTATTTACTTAAACATATGTGATACTTACTATTTAATAGTCACGCCCTCATTTTTCGGAAAATGTTACGTCTCTAAGTCCACGAAGTGTCATGTTATCTTCCATGCAACATTAAGTGACAATATAAATAGGTATATGCCACCTTGAGCCCCTTTTTCAAACCATACTTCAACTTCTCCATGCCTTTAGGGGCATTGCCACAATTTCACCAGATATTGACATGTGCAAGATACTTGTGCAATATTGCAACAGGATACTAGATTTAAGCATATCTGTCTGTCAATCAAAATAATGAAACATGAAAGAGAAAAAAGATAACTGGCAAAGCAGAATATACGACACAATAAATCGAAAAAACCAAAAGGTCTAACCATTCAAGTTTTCCACAAGTGTAATATTGCAGTCCGAGTAAAGGATGACATTCTGGATAAACTCCTACGGAAAGAAGAAATATTACAATATGAAGAAAGCATGTATATCCAATGACCATATCTGTCAGAAAGCTGAGCAAAACTATTGGACATGGAACTTTAGAGCATGACTAATTTCAGAAGAAGTCATAATGCGTTAGTTTTTTTAATCAACTAAATGTAATTTTATTCCTAAACATTGCCAAAAAAAGCCGTATTCAAAGGGTATACTAAAAGGTAAAGAATCCAAACAAAGAAATGATTCTCTACAAACTCCATCTTCTATACAATTGAAAACTCTATGGGGTGCACCAAAAGAAAATAAGAGATCAAAGGCTACTTCTCAATTGAGAAAAACTTGATTCTATCCCTTCAAAAGCTCTTCTATTTCTCTCTCTCCATACCACCCATATTAATGCTAGTGGAACCACATTTCATGCTCTACATCTTATCCTTCTTCTCTCGCTCTTCCACTGAACATCAATTCTTTCACAGTTCTTGGCATTACCCAAGAAGTACCGAACCACCTAAATACATCCCATCATAACCTCATGGAAAAACCACAATGAAGAAGAAGATGATCCATGTCCTCTCCCGCCTCCTTACACATATAATACCAGTTGCACAAACAAACTTCCGCTTTTTAAGATTTTCCACCGTCAAGATCACCACTCTAGTAGCTATCCAAGTGAAAAAACACACCCCTTCCTAGGCACCTTAGGTATCCAAATTGCATTACAAGGGAAAACTACCTCTTTCCTAACCTAACATTTTCTCATAAAAAGAATTAACGGAAAACATACCGTTCTTCCCCAAACCACGGCATAAAGCACCGGAAATAATATTTGTTATATCTAGCTTATGGAGAAGAGCCAACAATCTTTGAAACTCAGTGACCTTCTAATCATGGAAGTCCCCCAAAAATCTCAAGTCCCAAAAAGTCACTCCACCTTGTGACCCCCTAATTTGTTGTATTGTCAATTCCCTTTGGCAAGATATTCTGAGTCAGCTAGAAAAATTATCTTTCAATAACATATCCCTATACCACTTATTTCCCCAAAATTTAACCCTCCTATCTCCCACCTTAAATGAGATATTTGCTCTGAAATCATCCCATCCCTTCATGATATTCCTCCACAAACCACACCCAAAAGACATAGTCACATCTCTAGTTCTCTACTCCCCTTCTAATGCTCCGTATTTATCAACTATCACCTCCCTCCAAAAATAATTTACCTCCGCCCCAAAACTCCACAACCATTTACCTAACAGAGCTTTATTGAGCACCTTTAAGTCTTTAATACCAAGCCCTCCCCATTTTTTTTGGAGATGTGACAATCTCCCATCTAACCAAGTGAAACTTCCTTGCCCCATCCGCCGCTTTCCGAAGAAAATTTTTTGAAACTTTTCCAACTTATTTGTGACCAAAGCTAGAGCATGAAATAAAGACAAGAAGTACATAGGAATACTCGATAAAGTGCTCTTAATAAGCACTTCCTTCTAGCCTATGGACAAATATCTCTTCTGCCCCCCTACTAATCTCTTCTTGATCCTTTCCAAAATCGGATTCCACACCCTAAGATCCCTATGCGAAGCACCCAACAGTTATCCAAGATAAGTGATCCGGAGAGCCCCAACCCTGCAATTCAAAATTTGAGCGAACAATCCAATGTCGATCACCTCCCTGACAGGTATAATCTCAAACTTCCTTAAATTGATTTTAAGGCTCAACACCACTTGGAACCACGTAAGCACTTGGCCTATATAATCCAATTGGGATGCATCTGCATCACAAATAACCAAGGTATCATCTACAAAAAACAAGTGAGAAACCGAGATTTCCCAACATCCGCAACTGCCACAGCAAAACCCTTAAAATCCTCCCATCACAACTCTATCCTTCATCCAACTCATCGCTACCATTACTGAAATGAACATCATCAGAGATAAAAGGTACCCTTGTCTCAGACCCCTCGAACTCCCAAAGAAACCACATGGATTGTCATTCACCAACACTGAATATCTCATTGAAGAGATGCAAAATCTTACCTATCTTCTCCATTTAACCCCAAAATCCATTTGTAGCATAATGGAGTCAAGGAAGCTCCAATTCACATGATCATAAGCTTTCTCAATATCTAGCTTGCATAACACGCCTGACAATCCTTGCTTTCTCCTCGAACCTACCACTTCATTTGCCACCAAAGCTGCATCCAAAATCTGTCTACCCTCCATAAACACATTCTGTGAAATAGAAACAGTCTCATCCAATACCTTCTTAAGTCTAAAAGGAAGCACCTTAGAGATGATCTTATAGATGCTTCCTACTAGAGTAATGGGTTTGTAGTCCTTCATGCTTAAGGCTCCGTTCCACTTAGGAATAACGACCACAACGAAGCATTCAAACTCTTTTCCAATTCACCTCTTTCCAAAAACTCAGCAATAGTATCCAACACATCCATTCTAACCATGTTCCGGCAACGTTGGAAAAAAGCCAAAGAGAAACCTTTAGAACCTGAAGCTTTATCACCCTCACAACTCTCCACCGCCCATTTCACCTTCTCTTCAAAATCCCTCTCAAGCCGCTAACCCTTCTCCCCACCGATACGAGTGAAACCTAACCCCTCCACATTAGGCCTTCCACTCCACTTCCTCTTTGAACAAGCTCATTTAAAAATCTATAATTTTGCCCTCTATTTCCTTCACCCCCAGATGCAACACCCCATTAACCTCTACTGACTCTATGAAATTTCTTCTCATATTTGCAACTGCTCCCTATGAAAGAATTTTGTATTAGAGTCCCCTCGTCCAACCATAACGCCCTCGATTTTTGTCTCCAACTAATCTCTCTAGCCAAAGCTAAATCATCTAGCTCCTTTTCAGCCCCTCTTTCCTTTCCTTTCTCCCTCTCTTCTAACTCCCTCCCCACTTCTACCTTCCCCAACTTCCCCACTTCATTCATGATCTCTCATTTTCACTTGTAATCTCCCAAACACTTTCTTTATTCCACACCTATAGATTTTTTTTTCATATTTTCAGCTTCTTGTCAAGTCTAAAAGAAGATCTCCCCTCCACCACATCCTCCATCATCCTGCAACTTTATCCTCGAAATCAGCTACTTGTAGCCACATGTTCTCAAATCTAAATGGAGCTCTCATCCATCTACTCCTGCTCCCATCCAACATGATAGGAGAATGATCTGACACTAGGCATGGAAGTGGGATCTGGATCACATTAGGTGTTAGCTCCCCCCAAGAAGCACACACTAGAAATCTGTCTATCTCGATCTAGAAGAAGAATCCTCCGACTTGGACCAAGTGAAAAAGGCACCATCAAAGGCAAATCAATGAGAAAATGGTTATCAACATACTTCGAGAACTCCTCCATGGCCCTGGACACCACTCTACACCCAACCCTCTCCTCCGGGAATCTAATGGTATTAAAATCCCCTCTAGCACCAAAGAAATGTCCCACCTTCCCAAACCAGCTCCTA